>JAACJN010000098.1:0-159804 GCA_013368555.1 Collybiopsis confluens | reverse complement strand
AGCCCAGGAACTTTGTCGAGCGACTCTCGGACAAGTTCCAGCCATTCCTGAAGCGTTCGATCGCCGGTGTCGATCTTGCCAAAGTTCAGGGGGCTGTTCCAGTCGAACACAGTAGCTAGGAAGCTAAAGTGTTCATACGAGAAGCGAGCCACCGGTTCGTCTCCCGCGGTCGAGCCCAGACTCTTGAGGACGATCATGGGATCGCTCATGCTGTCGGAAAATAGACCGAAACACTGTATGAAGTGTTCGGTCAAGCGGTCGATGGCTTTGACTTGGGCGTTGAGCGCCTCGTGAGCCATCATCAACGCAGCGCGAGCGTCCCGAGCGGTCTCAAACCGAGATTGGGCATCTAAGGGAAAGAAAAATAAAGTTAGAAATGAAATTTAAAAATAAATAAATGCCTACTGTTGGGAGCAGTCTTGAACTGCTGGATCATGGCGTTCATGACCGGCAAGCCTTCCTCCAAATCCAAGGTCTTAAGACATTTCGTCTTATTGGACTGACAGGTCCCACAACGAATGTGCGGCTTCTCGTAATTGCAAGGAGTCTTCAAGCGAATGCATTCGGTGCATCGCTGATCAACACCAGACGAGGACGGGCGAGCTGGCTAAAAATACTAAGTTAGGACACTGATGAAAAGAGAAGAATATGAAAGAATACTTACCTGTGGAAGGGGATAGGCCATTTTTGGGATGTCGGAGTAGTTCATGTTGAAGTTGTTAACTCCAACAAGGCTACCGACGCCGAGGAGCCGTTTGTCGATGTTGACATGGGCAACTTGAGTCCTAAGCTTCGGACCGTTCTAGAAACAGAGTAAGTAATAAATTAGGAAAGGAAGAATTTAAACGAAAAGACATACCGTGTTCGAGTTAGGTTCGTCACCAAAGTTCGTTTCTTCAGGGACGAACTGCTCAGCGATCAAGAGGGGGTCACCTTTGGTGGTGACAGCGACACCTTCGAATCCCGGGATGGGTGTAGTCGACGGCTGGTAAGACCCAGTCGGCAGCTTCTCCCTAACTCCAATCGAGGCCCTAGTTCGGGTTCGCTTCCCTTTTGGAGGGGGCGATGGCTCTGGAGAAGGAGTCTTGCGACGAGCTGCGGCAACCGCGCGAGATTTAGCTCTTGATGCAGGAGCCGGTCTTTTGCTTGACCCAGGCTCAGGCTTGATGACGACTGCGGACAAATGCTAAAAGAGAAATAAAATGAAAGAAAATTTAAGTTAGGAAGAAAACAGTCATACCTGACGAGAAGTACGTCGTCTAGGAGTACTTATTAGCGTACGACGCGAGGCATGGGGAGGAAGAACGAACTTTGCAGTGGGGACGGAGGATTTGACGCGTTTTTCTGAAAAAGAAAAGTTGTTAGAAAGCGCGGAACGAAGTTAGGATCAGAGACTTACTTGGAGACTCGTCTTCTTCTGAGTCCAAAATTAAATCGCTTTCCTCCTCGTCGTCCTCCCCCTCCTTGGTATTCCGGGATCGCTTCAAAGACCTGGAAGGGACCTCGGGAGAGCCTTACCCTTACCCTTGTTTGCCGAAGGGTTTGACCGCTACATGAAAAATGAATAAGTTAGAACGAACATACGAAAGGGAGAAAGAATAGTTACCTTCTTTGGGACCGACTTCGAAGCTACTGCTTCCTCGAAGGGATCCATGGATTGGTAACGAGGTGCAGGAGACTTCTTGAGCTGTTGCGTCTCTTCCTCCTTCGAAGAATCGTTGGAAGAGGGAGCGAGCGGGGAAACCTGACCGGGGAAGGTGAACCATTCGTTAGCCTTATCTCCTATGGCATTCCATAGAGATAGGCCCTCGATGTGGAAATCATCGAGTGGAATCGGGGGTTCGTCGGGGTATTCGTCGTCGGACAACTGAAATTTCCGCTATGAAAAGAATGAAAAAGGAATTCTAGTCAGTTAGAATAATGTGAAAGGACAATTGGGAACGTACTTCGAGGTTTTCCATCTCCTCCTCGGAGTATTTCCAACCTTTAAGCTGCGACGTTCGCTTGGAAGAATCGCCGTAAGTAAGGACAAGATATTGGGCCATGCCCTTTATCACCACCGCAAAATTCGGACAGTTCGTGCACGAAGCCCAGAACTGATGCATATACGTCTGAAAAAGGAATATCAAGATTAAAAATAAGAAAAATGATAAAAGAAAAGAAAAACGTACTAGGGCAGGACGCGCTGTTGCCAACGCCGATTCAATGCGCGTGTGCAGATCGTTCTCGGAAGCGCGATTGCGTTGTGCAAAAACGCTTTTGAACGCGCGAAAAATCGAGTTCGTAGCACGGTAGAGATCAACGCCCTTGGCGTAAGTTAGGCCCGTCGCACCTTCGACAGGCTTGTACCATTTCGCCAACTTTGCTGGATAAAAACTTCGAGGAGGTTTGTTGGTGGCCAAGAAAGGATCGTCGGTGGCGAGAGCCGGGTATTGATACGCGTCGATGTTTTCGGGAGAGAAATCGGCGACGTCGAAGAAAGAGGGGGTCGGATCTTCCTTGAATTCGAAGCCCAAGGCCTTGACAAGCTCGTTGGCGGTCTTCTTTGAGTTAGGGAGGTAGAGTTTGGCGGGAGACATGGGGGAAGAAAAGAAAGACTGACTTGGTCGAAATTTTCAACCGAGTCAGGCTTTATAATATCTTCGAACCCTAACCCATACCCATCATGATCGATGAATGATATAATCCATGACAGATCCCGTGCTTCTAAAGAAGCAGTATCGCAAGGAGCAGTATTATAACTGCTCTTTGAAGGGAAATGAGATGCCAAAGTGGCTAATACAGTCGGTTAGAAATCGGTTCGGCGATCAAATTGATTGACGAATCAATTTGATTGATACAAGTCTCGGGATCAAAGCGAGTAATATGTAGCAGGCCGGACTCGGCAAGATATGATAAGAGATAGCACAGAAATGTAAAAGCGTGTTAAGTTCCTCTTTAATAGTGTTAGGCACTTAGAGGTGGATGCGCAGAGTTGAACCCAGAGTTAGGCTATGACCGGGGACGGTCAGAACTTTTAGTTTGGGGGAGATGATGCGATTAATTTACGTTCATGCGTGAAATCATCCAAAGTACGACTTTCTAAGTTAGGAAAGTATACTTGAGAGCTGAGACGAGCCCTAGTCGTCAGCTAACAAGCTAGGCAACTATGTATGCGATTACTCAAGGATTGGACCATGCGTCCTAACTATGTTTACCTTGGTCGATGGTAAACCATACACATCTTCATATAGATGGCTTATGAGAACTTGGTCCTAACTCTCGAAAGTTAGCAGACTCACCCGTAACCCGCCAAGGGTCTCATATATGAGCTAGTTACTGGCTTCGTATCAGGGGATCGAAGACCTACGAGGCTATTTGACACGTGGCACTTATTCTAGTGGCTCTTATCGAGTCCTAACTTGGTTCACCCGAAATGTTATTCGATGATACTGAGTACTTGTACCAAATGGAACGAAAAGCCAAAAGATATGAAATGACATGATATGATACGACTTAAGTGTCGATATATGCGACATACATTAAAAGAAATGTAATGAGAAGCTAGGATACTTCGGCACTCAACGGAGGAATGGTTGAGAGTACGTCCAAGTACGTTGGGCGAGCTAGGCCATAGTTCACAAGGACCGGTACCGACATTCCGATGCCAGATCAGTTATGACTCGTGTTACCATGCGGAAATAGAAGCTGGAGTATATCCAAAGGTTAAAAGAATTATCAAGACACTCTAAACCAACTCTGGACAAGTTAGCCGATCCGTTTAACCATCCGATCCGTCGGACCTTTTACTCGAAATGGAAGAATCCTACGAAAACTAGTTAGGAAGGACTATCCAGGTGATCGGTTTACCTGGGAGTGGAATTGGAGTCGACATTTCAACATTTTCTTGAATATTATTTGGAGTTTGAGGATTTTAATATTATTTATTATTTTTACGGTATATATACTCCGCACGTATGTATCCTAACTTTAGATTACCCAGTGCGGATCTCACCTTATATTATATTTTGCTCAGTATCTGCCGGAGTGGGCGTCTGAGAAGTGCAAACCAGCGGGAAAACTCCTGTGTAGCCAATAAGAAAAGAAAAGTTACGAAATTTGCCCGGTCAAGGTTGTGGTGAACTAGACCGCGTATCTACCAAAAAGTTGTCCTATCTTCGTTGGGAAGTTGAGCCCTTGCCCCCCTTCGTTGATCTATCCAAAAGTCCATACGAGGAAGTTGAGCCCTAGCCCCTTCGTCACTGGCACAAGTCCGTTTCGAGTTTAGTTTAAGTTAGAAAGGCCAGTGCGCCCCTACTTCGACTAAAAGCGATACAAAGTTATATAAAAACCTAGTTAGGCTACATCGTAGTCGAGCGTCGAAGCAGTTGAGCCCTAGCTCCTGTGGACAAAGAAAACCTAAAAAGCGATAGATTCTTGCGGAACCCGCGTAACCTTTGACAAGCACACTCGCACCTTTATAAATTTGATAAGGCGGAACCCGTCCTAACTTACCTAAACACGTTTTTGGGTTTAGTTTTGGTTTTGGGTTGTGGTAGTTGTGATCCCACGCACTGCGCGTTAGCGTGGTTTGATTGCCACAACCAACCCTGCCCTAACGCTACCGAATCACATTCTATCCAAACCGAACGTCGTACAGGCAGAAGCAGACGCCTGTTGATTCCGCTATTGCAAATAGAAACATTTGAGCAGAACCCATCTACATCGAGCTTACCTATCACCGCACCTCCTCCCCGTTTCGGAAGAACCTCGAACCCAACCAGTTCCCGAGCTTCCCCCGCACTCATCGCACCATTCCCACGTCGTCCATTGGACACAGACGTTGTTATCTCCGCAGTAGAACAAGCTTTGATCCCTGCTAGAGCTGAAACAGTACCTGAGCCAATCAGAGTTGATACTCCCCCTAACCCTTCTATCCAACCCGATCCCGAAATGGCACAAATCTCCGGACAAGATGTCCTTCGTGCAATAAACAATCTAGCCGCCAATCAGGCAGCATTGCAACGAGTGGCGACAGATGTGGTCACCAGCATGAACAATAACAAAGGGGTCAGCAAACCTCATAACTATAATGGAATAGGCAGCGAAGACGCACGCCGCTTCCTTGCGGCATTCGAAGTCTGGGCACAGGGTGTCCCCAATCTTAGATCTTTGACTGGAAACGAACCGGTCAAATCTGCCATCTCATTCCTTGAAGGAGATGCCGCTATCTGGGCCACCCCCATCGCAGAAAACATCAGCGCACACACCTCTAACAACAATGTTCCCCTTACGTACCCCGATTGGGCAGATTTCAGAGCTGCCTTTACCGCTTGCTTTGAGACAGCAGATCCGGTCACAGATGCAAAAAACATGCTAAAGGCTCTTTATCAGGGAAAGAATTCTGTAGCCGCCTACGCCGCCACCTTTAAACAGTACTCCGAGCGCACTGGATACTCTGACACCGATCTACGGGACAAATTCTATGAACACCTGACAGACAGGGTCAAAGATGGCTTGGTACACTCTCAGGCCAACACCTCTTTGCTGGCCAATCTCATCACCGAAGCTACCAGAATTGATAATCAGATAAATGAACGATTCAGGCAGAAGACGCCCTTCAAAGCAGTCACTCCTGCCACTCATAGCCTCCAACCAATTAACGCCCCCTTCATCGCTCATCGAGACCCAAACGCCATGGATGTAGATGCCACCCGCACGGTGACGGGTAAGAGTTCAGATGACTATCGAAGATTCATGACGGGAAAGTGTTACGGATGTGGATCGAGGAATCACCGTAAGGCAGATGGACATCACGAGCGAGATGTCTGTGAGCACTGTGGGCTCACTGGGCACTTGGCAAGTGTCTGCCGTCGTAAGTATCTAGGTTTGACAGGACGTGCTGCCCCTCGCAACATTTCGGCCACTTCTATCACGGAACCCTCCACTTCCACCATCGCGGCAGCTCCGTCTGTCTCTGTCACACCGGATCTTGCCCAAGTCCTTCAACAACTTGCTGCCAATCAACAGATGTTAGCGACCCAGATTGCCGAATTGCGCCAGAATTTTTAAAGTGGGAACCCGCCACGGCTGCCGCCTGGTTCCCCGAATTGTACTCTTATAAATCGTCTTCCATTTATGCATCTATCTCCTCCTGTACTATCGGTTCGGTTCAATCTAGCGATGTTTCTCATTTTTGCATACCGATTAAGTTACAAGGGAGATTCAAGAGTACAAAAAGCGCAGCAATGATAGACTCTGGTGCAACAGGTCTATTTCTTCATCAACGGTTTGTAAACCAGCATCATATCCTCACTCGACCTCTTCTCCATCCAATCACTCTCTACAACATTGACGGGACTCCTAACACTGCTGGAAAAATTACACACTCGGCTCGTTTACTTTCCACTATTGATCAAAACTCACCCCAACTCCTTGAGTATCTAGTCACCAATCTAGGAACGGAAGATGTCATACTAGGCCTCCCCTGGCTTCGAAGGGTCAACCCTAACATAGATTGGAAACAGGGACAACTTGCGATTACCACCCCTATTCCTCCTCGCATGACAATTACAGATGAACCTGAAACTCGAGAATCTAATGTTGGAGGAACCACAATCGACAGAATTCTGGAACCTAACCCCGAATACATTCCGTTACCAGAGAAAGAAGAGCTACCGAGTCAGGAAGTATTCGATGTCGAAGCCCCTTTATATCGATTAAATGGGAATCGCAAACGAAGAAGGGCCCTCCTTCGTGCCGGAATTCTAGATCACGCAGCGGAAAAACTGTGGTGCGCCGCAGGGTATACTTACTCCCAAAAACTGGCAGAAGCAGCGAACAAGGACAAACCAGCAAAAACCTTTGAAGAACTCGTTCCCGCTGGATACCGTCGCCACACCAAAGTCTTCTCCGAAAAGGAATCTGAACGCCTACCCGCACACAAACCTTGGGATCACGCAATCGACCTCAAACCGGACGCCCCCGAAACTCTACGTACAAAAATCTATCCAATGTCTCTTAACGAACAGGAGGAAGTGGACAAATTTCTAAAAGAAAACTTACAAAAAGGTTACATTCGACCTTCTAAATCCCCTCTGGCCTCTCCAGTGTTCTTTGTCAAAAAGAAAGACGGAAAATTACGCTTTGTCCAGGACTATCGAAGACTCAACGAATACACCATTAAAAATCGATATCCCCTTCCTCTGATTTCCGACATCATCAGCTGCCTCCGAAAATCCAAAATCTTCACCAAGTTCGATGTACGATGGGGTTACAACAACGTTAGGATCAAGGATGGACATGAATGGAAAGCAGCATTCGCCACTAATCGTGGGCTCTTTGAACCACTAGTAATGTTCTTTGGACTAACAAACTCCCCCGCTACGTTCCAAGCCCTCATGAACTCTATCTTCACTGATCTGATTGCTGCTGGAAAGGTTGCTGTCTACCTCGACGACATTCTCATCTTTACAGAAACCCTGACGGAGCATCGGTCCATTGTACATGAAGTCCTCGCTCGCCTAAACCAACACGATCTATACCTCCGGCCAGAAAAGTGCAAATTTGAACAGTCATCTATGGAGTACTTGGGACTCATCATTGGAGAGGGAGAAGTGCGAATGGACCCAGTTAAGGTTGAAGCAGTCAAAAATTGGCCCACACCTTCCTCGCTACGTGATTTACAAGGTTTCCTTGGATTTGCTAACTTCTATCGGAGGTTCATCGAAGGTTTTGCAAAAAAGGCCCGACCACTCAACGATCTCACTCGGAAAGACATCAAATGGAACTGGGGAACCCAGCAACAAGAGGCGTTTCAGTCACTTAAGGACACCTTCACCGCTTCCCCAATTCTTGTCTTATGGGATCCCAACAGACCGACCAGAATTGAAGTTGACGCCTCGGGATTTGCCACCGGAGGGACTCTATTACAGATGCAGGATGACGGGCAATGGCACCCAGTGGCATTCCGGTCAGCCTCTATGGACCCAGCCGAGCGAAATTATGAGATTTACAATCGAGAAATGTTGGCCATCATTGAAGCGCTAAAGGACTGGCGAAACTTCTTAGAAGGACTACCGGAAGCATTCGAAATCATCACCGACCATCAGAACCTAGAATTCTGGAGAACAGCACAAGACCTTAGTCGAAGACAGGCTCGATGGGCCTTGTGGCTGTCCCGGTTTGATTTCCGTCTTAAACACCGTCCTGGAAAATCAAACACCCAAGCTGACACTCTATCTCGTATGTCCCAATTCCAGGTATCCGATGCCAACGATAATCAGGAACAAATCGTCCTCCACCCTGAACACTTCATTAATGCCGCCACCGCTGTCCTATTCCATAATCCCCTCTACGACCGAATTCGCAGTGCCAGTGAACGAGAAGCTGAGGTACTCGAAGGATTGAAACAGATTAAAGGCCCCCAGAAACTAGTTGGCGGACTACCAGAATGGAGAGAAGAAAACGGTCTAGTCTTCTATCAAAACAAAGTGTACGTACCACCAAATCCTGAATTACGAAAGGCAGTGCTGATCCAATGTCATGATGCCCCAACTGCTGGACATCCGGGTCAGCACGGGACCTTGGAACTGGTGAACAGGGAATTCTGGTGGCCTGGAATGCGTTCCTTTGTGGACAAATATGTCAACGGCTGTGATCCATGCCAACGAAAACGCCTAAACCCCCATTATTCTTCATCTCTCCAACCTCTCCCCGTTCCCAGTGGTCCTTGGGAAGACATTGGCGTCGATCTCATTGGAGAACTACCTATGACGCAGGACGGACACAACGCAGTCATCACATTCGTTGACCATTACACCAAAATGATCCACTGCCTCCCCACAACCACCGAAATCACTGCTGAAGGAGTTGCCGACTTCTACTACCGAGAAATCTTTCGACTCCATGGACTCCCTAGACGATTCCTCTCAGATCGTGGCCCTCAGTTTGCTGCTGAAGTGATGCGCCACCTCCTAAAGCTACTTGGCGTTGAATCTGCCCTCACTACAGCATACCACCCAGAAACCAATGGACAAACAGAACGGGCGAACCAAGAAATTGAGCGCTATATCCGAATGTACACTAGCCGACGCCAAGATGATTGGGATCACCTACTACCCACTGCCGAATTCGTCATTAACTCCCGTATTCACTCAGCTCACAATCACTCCCCTTTCGAAGTCCTCTACGGGTATACCCCTGAATTTAACATCCCCGTTGGAGTCTCCAAATCTTACCCCTCGATCAACCAAAGGCTAGAAGTGCTCTGTCACGCAAGGGAAGATGCAGAGGCAGCGCTCCGCATGAGTAAACAAAGAATTAGAGAGTCGGTAGCAGGGAAAGTACAGGAATTTGAAGTAGGACAACCCGTATGGCTTTCCACCAAAAACGTCAAAATTCAACAAAAACACAGAAAACTTGGAAGCCGCCGTCTAGGACCATTCGAAATCACCGAAAAGACCGGCCCCCTTACCTACCGGCTCTCCCTTCCCTTCTGGATGAAAATCCATAACAACATTCACGTCGATCGCCTATCTGCTTGGAAAGGAAACGAAGTCAACGGAATCGAACCACCACCACCGGAGCCAGAAGTCATAGACGGAGAAGAGCACTGGGAAGTAGATCAGATTGTGGACAGCAGGATATTTGGACGATGGAAGAAGCTCCAATTTCTGGTAAGATGGAAAGGTTACGGTGAAGGCAACGAAAATTGGGAGCCAGAGGACAATTTGGTAGGAACGAGTGACGAGGCAATTGCGGACTTCTATAGGGCCCACCCTAGTGCTCCACGAAAAATTTCAGCAACCGTTTTTCACTCCCTGCCCTGGCAACCATTCGAAAACTTCACGGAATTCGTCGCTGGGACATCGACTGTAGAAGGGGGGTAATGTCGTGACAACGGTACTTACATCATTTTTCTCACACTCTATTCATTTATCCCACGCCACCTTTCTGCCTTTATCATATGATCGTGTTCGTTACTCATACTCCTTCGACTCATCGCTCTATTTCCATTTCACAATTGTGTACTGCCTCCTTTTCTTCTTATTGTCTTTTCTCCTTATTGTTACACTTCACTCCCATTCGTCGCTATTATTCTTTCACCTCCCTCTCTCACAACTGTCGCACACCTATTGTCTTTGATACCTACTTTCTCTCGCGCTGTCGTTCCTTTCTCTCGCGCTATTATCTTTTGACCTCCTTGTTGTTCTTTCTCTCTTATTGTTACCATACGTATATAAGGACTGTAGATAGCTCCCTAGTTCCCTATCTCGACCTCTTGGTCATTGGGAACTAGGTTCGTGTTGTATCTCTCTCTGTATACTCCAATACTAACTTGGTCATTGGGAACTAGTTATCCTTTGAGCCCTTGTGATTGGCCCTTCGTGCTATCACTGCTGTTGAGATCATTCATCCTTCGTCACCCTTGTACGCTGCGCTTAAGTTCGGACTCCGTCGTCTTTGAAGCTTGCCGGCTACTTGGTCTGTGCTTTGTGCTTTGTGCTTGTGCTTGTGCTTGTGCTTCTTCTCGTGCTTACTCGTTCCGGTCGTTCCAATCCTCGTTGCGACACAGATACACGGCGAGATTGTTTTCCCCTTTCGTTCCTACATATAAATACATATGGACTATGCCTTAACCCTCAGTTGTTCTCTACAAGCTTCTGAGGGTATGTTCTCTACATTTATTCAGATACCTTAACTCGGACTAATTACTTATTTTAGATCTTAGTACTTACGAGTCTCACAGGTATATAATTTAACAGAGTTGTTCTCTACGAGCTTCTGAGGATCTTAGTACTTACGAGTTTCACAAAGAAAACCTTCCAGGAGGCAAAAGATACTGCTTTTAAATACCTCAATGTGTGTCCTACCGAGGTCATACAGTGTTTCATTAATCATTCTTTTCATACCGGCTAGGACTTAGCGGGAAGGCAGCGGAGTGGGCTGTTCGTAAGCAAAAAACTCATTGTTTGGTCTCTGCAGGTGCAATGATGCATTTGGATGCAATTTTGAACTAGCATATACATGATTGCCTGTCGTACATAGTCATAAAACTTCGGTGAAACGAGCCCAAAAATTGGCACTCCCAAAAACATCGTGGGAAAAACTTCGGAGGTGCTTTCTTTGACATATTTCGGCTTTCTGAGTTCAAATCCGGCCTTACTTTGGCGTGAAAAGCTCTCCATCAGCGGCTACTAAATTGGTCGCGTTTGATTGTCCCCGACTGTAACTATAATGTGGGGAAAGAGACTATTTTTACCCAAATTTCGGAGGCCTGCTTTTTTAACATCTACTTTTCCCACTAGTGAGGGTGCATGCAAGGCTCAATGCCGGAACTGATCAGGTAAGTATCAAGCTAAGGCCTTGTCTCCCATAGTCCGCCACTTTCTCAGAAAATCGGCCTTGGTTTGATATGTAAAGCAACAAGCTCCTTGTGTAATCTCCGAAATTTGGGAGAAGCCCAGCGCCGGGCCATCACCAGTATCTTCCACATCAACGAAAATGCCAGTCATCGCTTTCTTTTTTGTTGGATCATCGCGAATAGCGCGTCTATCAAGTGGGATATCTCTGGCGCTCCACGCACTTTACGTTTGAATTGGTGTGCATTCATCTCACGCAATTATAGGCTTGACAATACGAATGTAAATCTTGTCTAGACTATGTCCTGGACATTATTTGGGGTCAGTGGCTACGAGGATGTTTCTTAACGCTAGTAAGGATTACGGGCTGTCCGTCTTAGAACAATGTTTTTTTGCTTCGTTCCACCCGTTGTTGCTCAAACATCTCTGTTGTGGCCATACTATGAGCCTGAGTAGGCACTGCTAACGTTTGCGGGGTGAAAGTGCTGTTGTACGGTGAATGACGACAATCTTTGGAACTGATATGAAGAGAATTTGAAGTCTTAGCTTCTACCCAAATATGAGGGTTGAGATTCGTCTGCAATGAAACTTGGAGGATGAAAATTGACTGACCTGAAACTTGATCATACATGGAGGCATGCTTGGAAGGATTGTGACGACTGTGAGAGCTTGAGCAATGGGCGCGCAAGCCTGAGCCACCTATGATTGGTACCTCAGCTGGAAGATGATCTCTATGAGAGGGAGCCAAAGACAACACACCTTCCTCGTTTTGTCTGGTAAACAAATCTCGAGGTGTTGCCCTTGGCAAAGTTGACAAATCGGTTGCTAAATTTTGTGCAAAGGGAATGTTGCCTCTGGCCATCCGGGAGGCGGAGGTATTGTCGGAGGATTTGAACAGACTTTTTATCTTTGACAGGATTCTGGAAGAAAAACCAGGATCTCGGTAACGCGCAGTGCGTGGGATCACAACTACCACAACCCAAAACCAAAACTAAACCCAAAAACGTGTTTAGGTAAGTTAGGACGGGTTCCGCCTTATCAAATTTATAAAGGTGCGAGTGTGCTTGTCAAAGGTTACGCGGGTTCCGCAAGAATCTATCACTTTTATCTTTTCTTTATCCACAGGAGCTAGGGCTCAACTGCTTCGGCGTTCGACTACGGTGTAGCCTAACTAGGTTTTGGTATAACTTTGGATCGCTTTCAGTCAAAGTAGGGGCACACTGGCCTTCCTAACTCAAACCAAACTCGAAACGGACTTTTGCCAGTGACGAAGGGGCTAGGGCTCAACTTCCTCGTATGGACTTTGGATAGATCGACGAAGGGGGGCAAGGGCTCAACTTCCCAACGAAGATAGGACAACTTTGGTATATACTCGGTTTAGTTCACCACAACCTGAACCGGACTAACACAATGCGAGGGAGCTAGGGCAATCGACCTCGACTTTCCAACTTTGGTATATACTCGGTTTAGTTCACCACAACCTGAACCGGACTAACACAATGCGAGGGAGCTAGGGCAATCGACCTCGACTTTCCAACTTTGGTATATACACAGTCTAGTTCACCACAACCTTGACCGGGCAAATTTCGTATCTTTTCTTTTCTTTTCTTTTATTGGCTACACAGGAGTTTTCTCGCTGGTTTGCACTTCTCAGACGCCCACTCCGGCAGATACTGAGCAAAATATAATGTATGGTGAGATCCGCACTGGGTAATCTAGAGTTAGGATACATACGTGCGGAGTATATATACTGTAGAATAATAAATAATACTAAAATCCTCAAACCCAAAATAATATTCAAGAAAATGTTGAAACGTCGACTCCACTTCCAATTCCATGTAAACCGACCACCTGGATAGTCCTTCCTAACTGGTTTTCGTAGGATCCTTCCATTTCGAGTAAGAGGTCCGACGAATCGGATGGGTAAACGGATCGGCTAACTTGTCCAGAGCAGAGTTAGAGCGTCCTGATAATTCCTTCATCATTTAGCCACACTCCGGTCTCTAGTTCCGCAGTATAGCTTGAGTCATAACTGAGCTGGCATCGGAATGTCGGTACCGGTCCTTGTGGATTACGGCCTAACTCTCCCAACGTACTTAAAGGTACTTCCAACAATTCCCTCGTTGAGGTCTGATGTGTTCTAGCTTCTCGTTGCATATCTTTTCATGTATGTCGCATGTATCAACACTTAAGCATATCATATCATTTCATTTCTTTGACTTTTCGTTCCATCTGGTACGAGTACTCAGTATCATCGAATAGTATTTCGGGTGAAACCAAGTTAGAACTCGATAAGAGCCACTGGAATAAGTGCCACGTGTCAAATAGCCTCGCAGGTCTTCGATCCCTTGATACGAAGCCAGTAACTAGCTTATATATGAGACCCTTGGCGGGTTATGGGTGAGTCTGCTAACTTCCGAGAGTTAGGACCAAGTTCTCATAAGCCATCTATATGAAGATGTGTATGGTTTACCATCGACCAAGGTAAACAGAGTTAGGACGCATGGTCCAACCCTCGAGTAATCGCACACATAGTTGCCTAACTTGTTAACTGACGACTAGGGCTCGTCTCAGCTCTCAAGTATACTTTCCTAACTTGGAAAGTCGTACTTTGGATGATTTCACGCATGTACGCAAAACAATCGCATCATCGGTTTGTTCCGGAGATACTCAAGTTATCCAGGCTGGCATTGCGATGATGCGAATATTTTGCGTTCATCAGTAGAATCGTTCAAAGTACCGAATTCCAAAGTAGGAATATGTACTAGAGAGCTGAGACCAGCCCGAGTTGTCAGCTAACAAGCTAGACTGCTATGCATGCGGAGTACCGAAGTTGGATCATGTATCTGACTGGTATCACTAAGGTCATAAGAGTGATCCATGCTCGTCTAACTAAAGACGGCTCATAGGAACTTGGCCCCCACTCTTACGAGTTGGTAGACCCACCTTATATCCACCAAGGACCTTTTAACGAGCTAGCACCTTGCTTTGTACCAAGGGCATGATGACTTAATGCAACACCGATGAACGGAACTTACTCCAGTGGTTTCGTATTGGCCTATGGATGCAGTCGTACTTTATGCGAACGTGATAATAACCTGTTAACTCGGACAAGAGTTATACAGTATACGTCTATATGATGCTATACTATGGAGAGTCATGACTACGAGCTAGACTACTCAAATAATAGACGATCTCGCACTAGAGGTTGAAGACGAACGCTTGGAAGGAGTCAGACACAAGTCAGACTACCGTTCCGGAACTCGATGATTTTGAAACATTTAGATCAGAATAGATCTACCCGGATGCTGGATAAAGTGGAGTGCCGAATGGATATTTGAAGTTCAACCGACGATCGGAAGACTTGGATAAAAGATTGGAACGAGTTAGCCTTGTGATTGGTCCGCCCCATATGCTCATCTGCCAATTACCAATCAAACTATTGGACAAAATACAGCTAGTCCCCACGTTGGAGGCTTTGGAAGAATAGGTTTAGGAAGTTCCCGAGTATTTCAGGAGATTCAAGGTGTTTCATCATTTTCTGGGATCTTGGACCTTTACCGAATATTTGTTATTTCTTTTCACATATATACCTTACCTTAGCTAGTTAGACAACAGATAACACCCCGCGGACAAATTCACACCTTTTCCCGAGACTTGTATCTCACCCCATATATCCGAGCATAAGTCCCCGTGTGGCACTCAAAACCTATACCAGAGAATAAGTCCCCGTGAGGCACTCAAAACTATATACCAGAGATAAGTCCCTGTGTGGCACTCGAATCGCTCAGTTCTACCGGAGTGGGTGTCTGAGACGTGCAAAACAGAGAGAAAACTCCTGTGTAGCCATCTTATTCCGAAGAGGATAAAGATAGATAAGTTAGACACGGTCGATTGCCCTAGCTCCCGTTGTCCTTGTCAAAAGAAGTTCTATAAACGAGCCCAGGAAAGGTTGTGGTGAACTATCCTGTGTATATAACCAAAGAAATAAGCCTAGCCTAGCTTCGAGGTTGATTGCCCTAGCTCCCTCGTTCTAGTTTGATTGAAATACGCCTTGTTGGGTCGATTGCCCTAGCTCCCCTTCGTTGTAAAACACCCCATCTATAAAATCCATACAAGGTTGATTGCCCTAGCTCCCTTGCTCCTGGTACTAGTTAGACACGGTCGATTGCCCTAGCTCCCGTTGTCCCTAGTGTTTGATAAAGAAGTTTGAAGTACATACGAGGTCGATTGCCCTAGCTCCTTCGTCACTGTTGTAATAACATATAGTCTAGCTCGAGACGGTCGATTGCCCTAGCTCCCGTTCTCACTAGCACCCGAGAAAGAAGTCAGCACACATCTATAAAACCATAAAACATAAAAACGCAGTTGAGCCCTAGCTCCTGTAAAAGAAATATAAAAAGCTAAAGAACCCGCGGAACCTTTGACAACGCACCCTCGCACCCTTTTATAAATATTTGATACGGCGGTACCATACAAACAAGTCTAACTAAGATTTAGTCTTTGTTTTGTTTTGGTTGTGGTTTAGTGTAGATCACGCACACTGCGCATTAGCGAGCATGGCCTGTCCCACCGAGAGATGTCGACGAAAGTCTACGGTCCGAATTCCCATAGGGATAAGTTCCTGAAGTTCTATGGCTTGTTGATCCAGACGTGGACATGTGTGACCAGTTGGCTGATGTTGTCGCCGCTACAGGAACAGGAAAGCTTGGACTATTTGACAAGTTATAAGATTTTATGATGAACAATGAGGTATAAGCTTACTTCATTGCATATCCTCCACCTTGAAGACCAGATTTATACACTGTCAAGCCACCTGAGGTATTACAAACAACTTGGGGCGCGGTGTAAGACCCAGATACCGTCGCAAATTGGTGTGTTTTGGGGCTGATGGGGGATCCATGATCTACAAAAATAATGAGGATTTGATTGGAAAGGCTGCATACGCAGATACATACTTGTATCAGAAGCCAATTGCTGGGCCGGTGCTTGTTTAGGCTTTTTCTTTACAAACTTTATTTGGCCACTCACCAGCTTCTTCCGAAGTCTTGTTAAATTGCTCAAAAGGGATTCAATTGTGCATGATACATTGGCCCACTGAATATACTCCGGCTCCCTGATCCTGTCCAGCGTCGCGAGGCGTTGAAGTCTCTCCTCAGTTTGCGTCGCGCTGTTGATAACATATAAAAGCTCATTCACCAAAAAGGTCAAACGAATCAACTCACGCGCTCAAACTGTCCTCCATCTGTTCGTAGAATATATCCTCGGCTTCCATGAGATAATGCTTGTCATTGCTGCTCGCCTTTTGTATAAATTTGCGACACTCTCTGATTATCTTTGCGGCCCTTGCACCAGTATCCCCCGGTCCCATGAACCCTCGTTCCAAGATGGATACAAGGGTATTGACAGTGCCAACAACGCTAGAAACACCAGCTCCAATGTTGCTGGTGCTCCCTTGCTTTGACAGGGGTGGCGCGACGATACTGCAAACATCTTTGATCTGCACTTCTGTAAGACCCCGACTTCTCGGATCCTTGGATTCTATATTACATAAGCTGCTCGCGCATGATTTATTGCTACGTAGATGGTCACATGTCTCTTTAGCCTTTACCTTCACACTTCTGTTTCGTAGTTCATATAGACTATTCGAGTTCAGAGGTGTGATAACTAAGGCCCGTATCTAAAAGATACAAATACTGCTTACAACTTCCGATGCATTACGAAAGTAGGCAAAGGTGTACCCTATTCATAGGTTCAAATCGCATTCAGACGTGCTTTGATACCCACGTACCTCCATGATTCAAGCGACAGAGCTGCTTGCGGCTGCTCAGACGTTGGATGAGCTCTTTGTCATCCGGTATCTCGCCATCATTCTGTTTTGACACGGGGAAAAGATTAACTTGAGCCGAGTTTTTTGATTGACAAACTCTTACTTCGTCAATCAAGTCGGTCCAATCATCATCATGAGTTATTGCGATATCAATATCTTGATGCTGAAATGAAGTTGAGCAAACATTCGTGAAGAGTTTGCTAATATCGAGAGTACCGTTTTCAAGACCCATTTGTTCATAGTACTAGAAGGGTGATACTCCTGAATTTAAAGGCAGTACACACTGATCAGTGTCTGAGAAACTACAGAATCTCGATGCGAACCGAATACATACCGCGCGATAAGACTTTCGGCGTTTGGAGACACCTCTTCCGCCGGAAGGTCCCGGAGGATGTGGTTTACCTCCTCCACCACCGCCACCGCTTCCGCCCCATTCAGTATAGTGCGTGATATCCGGATTCTGACCCTCCTCCTCCTCCCGCATAGTAATTTTATAGCCACGCAAGAAAGTACACCCAGACTGATTTTCGAAGAAGTCGTCTACGCCGGCTGAGGCCGATGCAGAATCATGTCGACGGAAACGGTAACTAGGTCTCCTGCCTGGAGGGACAGACGCTTGGGGTACATACTCCAAGTATACGTCTCTTGGGTCGCGGGCGCCCAAAAACGATGCGACGCCCCACGCGCGGGTCTTGTCGCAGCCGGTTATAAGATAAATTTCGTTTACACCTTGATGAAGAACGTGATTGATATGATTAAACCACGACTTTGCGTATCTTGTGGCGTGTTCGAAAAAGATCATCTTCTGCTGGTGGTTGTATCTCACCCCACCCTCTGGTAGGATGAGCAACGCGCCCCTTGAAGCCGTTGTGTCGAACGATAGTCCGGCTCCAACTTCGGGAGGCGCTATACTGTCGGTTCAAAGATTTCAGAGTGTGAAAATATTACATCAAAAATAGCCACGTACGGAACATATCTGGGCCCTGGTGGGATTATTGTTTTCCGGAAGTGAGCGAAATTGCTAGCGATGAAGCCACCGGGCTTCAAGTCGTTGTCTGACCACATCCAGTTCTCCGAGTCATGCACTCCTTCAAGTTGGATGAAGTCTCTGGGTACCCTTCCCACATTCAAGGCGTCATTTGGAGGAAGACCGACGTTGAACTGATAGCTAAAGGATCCATGTTCAGTCGGAAATCCAACATCTCCAATACAGACCCCGTGTTCTCTGTATGCAGGAGGTAACCAGTTGCCTGGCTTTGGGCTCCACAAAGGGTATCCTAATCTTTTGGGCAGAAGAAAGCGCAAATATGCGTCTATTTCGTCGCAGGGAGTAGGATTGGGCGGTGGTCCACCGGAGTAGAACGAACCACCTTGTATGGTGAACACATGGGCATCGCGAAAAAGCAAAGGGAAGATCGAGTTGGTTGAACGAGATAAGGATCTGCCAAACCTCTCTCGCTTAGAAGTATGAGACTGAGTCTGCTCTGAGGTGGAACTTTCAGTCCGAGTTAATCCAGGGTTAGAAGAAAGATTATCATCGCTCGGATCGGCAGTTGAGAATTGACTAGATGGATCAGTAAAATTATCGCGAGAACCGCTCGCTGCTAGCTCTAGTTGTGTGAGTGTCATTGGGGTCGCATTTTCAGCGCTAGTCACGTTTTGCGAAATATTTTGTTGAATCCGACGGATGCAAGCATATTTACAACCTGGAATGATAAGGACATTCCAGTTGTCGGGGCCGTAGGAATAGCACAAAGTCCACTTACGATTTCCCTGAACAAATCTAAGGTTTTTTTTTGCAATCTCAATCAGCTCTGAATTGCGAGGCATCTCAGTTCTCCCCTAAAAAATATTAGCTTCAAGTTTATTCAACACAGAACATCTAGACTTGCTTCTCGTATGGTCGAAGTCCAATCTTCATCATGGGTAATGGTCACATCTACCTCGTCATACTAAATCCAAATCCTCGGTATGCGTGACTTGACCGAAAACCATCGAGTAGTAAAATCCTTACATTGTTCAATATCCATTCATTGATGACATCTAAAGGATGATACACCTGTAGTTTTTTTTACTAACAATCAGTCTAAGTGTGATCCGAAGTAACGTGAATGGCCTACCTCGTGTCGAACTGGATAATTAGGTTGATTGCCGGTCATCCTGCTTTTTATATTGTTCATCAGGTGCGACGCTGACTCTGTGGAACCCATCCTAGTGATCGCCCCAGGATACATTTCCGAAATGGATGTTACTTCAACAGGTGAAAATGGAATGAACGGGTTCTTGGGACGGTCGCGAATTGCAATCCTAAATCCACGCAAGAAGACGCATCCAGATTGTAGTTCAACGAGACTGTCTGCATCACTTGAAGATTCTGCAAAGTTACATACACTGAATCGGTACTGTGGTGCTGCTCCGATGGCATTACCCGTAGCTGGTGTTGGAACAAATTCTAGGTGAGCCGTTTCTTCCGGAGGTCGAACATTGTTGAATGATGCGACCCCCCATGCACGTGCCTTGTCGCAGCCAGTGACAAGATACAATCCACTGTGCACTCCCCTGGCCAAACCGCCCTGGTCTCGCTCACCATTGACATATTCATACCATGACTGTGCACTTTCCGCGGTGTAGTTTAAGAGTGAGGTCCACTGCTGATGGTCGATTCTCTTTCCACCTTCCGGCAATATGAGTAGAGCTCCTTGGGTTGCAGCCGAAGTGAACGATAATCCTGCTCCCACATGCTCTGTGACTCTTCTGTAATACATTTAATGGGACTTAGGCGGAAGTAAGAGCAACAAACGTACGGGATTGCAGCTTGTCCGTGATGAAATGGAATGTTACGTCTTGAAATCTTAGAAGCCCCCGTGGTGACATGAGCGCCTAGTTCAAATTCCTCTGCAACTTCCTCGACGTCTAGATACACTTCTGCAGGGAGACATGTGAACTCTGGGGGTGTCCTTCCGATGTTATTGGGATGATCTGCGGGGTGAAAGATATTGAATAGATAAGAAAACCCTCCGAATTCGTTTAAGATCCCAACGTCTCCGATTTGTACTCCTTCTTGTTTATAGGTACGAGGTAAGCGAGCGCCCTGAGCTTTTGGTTTCCAGAGAGGGTATCCCCTCTTTGCAAGTAGAAGTTCGCGAGCATATATCTCATGCCGCGGCGGAGATTCGGGGATGCGTTCTGGCTGGATTCGAGAAGTTACTGGAGGTGTAGGTAGAACTGTGTTATTAGCTGTAGCTGGCGGTAAACTGGAAGAGGGGAGTCGAGTATTGTTCTGGGGAGAAGCAATGAAGGGGCCGCAGTTGATGAAATGGGGCTGGTTAGCATTAGGGAAAAATCTGCGGAAATAGAAGCTAGGTGCATCATAGAATCAGCCATCGGGAACTTACGTGGCCACAATACGCTCCATTGCAACACAGAGGAGAAACAGTAGCAATCGGAAGAAGGCAGAACGGTGGGACTCTGAGGAAAATAGATGAACTTCTGGAGGGTGTTTAGTACATAAGTACATAGAATCTTTTGCTGCCTTTGTTGAAAAGTGACTGATGCGATCTGAGCGGTAACTACGATTCCACTAGCAGAGACCCGTGCCGTTGGCACAGGGAAGGGGGCTTAAAACAGAAAGTCCGAGCTTTATCCGAGCACTGCTCTGCTAGCCAATCAGAACCTCTGAACGCAAAAGTCTCTTTTCTGATATAGATAGATACCTGGTGCTGAATACAGTCACGTGCAAGGAGCGCCTCTTAACTGAACCTTTGAAGCGTGCAACTTAACAGAACCATGGAACTTCTATCTATTAAGTAAACGGAAATGGAAAGATCGCGCTTCACTCAACCAGAATCCTCACATCTCACATTCACAAAATTGGCTTCATCATCCGCAACCCCGAGAACGCAGAGGATACAATTTGAAGATACCACAGAGCCCATTGTTGAACCAACTGTTGTGGCTTAGATTCAAATATGTGGAAGAGGTGAAGGAGCTGATGAAGTATGTACAGAGTGGATTGTTTGGTCTGCTGGTACGTTTGGAGTTTTTTTGTTTTTGTTTATTTTTTAATTTTTTTTTTGCAGATTCAGCTCGATGAAGGAGCTAAATGGTTTTCTTAGGCGCAGGAGGTCAAGGTGGTGCGGAACGTACTAAATCAGACTGAGATGCTGCAAAACGGTTCATTGCAGCCGCTATCTTCTCCCTGTTTGTCAAGATGTTTGCCATGGTCTCCGCTAGCATCAGCCGTCGACCTCCTCTTTCTTACTGAGACACCGTCGATAAAGACCAATTCAAATGAGTGGAAAATTCTGGGGTTTCGATGCGCTTCCAAACTCGCCGCCGACGAATTCCTCTTCAGAGTATAGGAAGCAATTCTCGATATTCTCACTCTTGGCTTCCCCCACCTGACCTATCTAGTTATCCTGAGGTGTTCCGAGGTCTATGGTAACATTCCTATAACGCGTTCACCATGAACGACCACGATGTTTCAGAGAAAGCCGTACGGAATGGGAGGGAACGAATTGGATCGAAATGGTTAGTCTCACGTTTATAAAAGATGCGTACGTCGACCGACTTTCTTGCAGCAGCTGTTTTTGATATCTTGGAGGTCATAGCTGCGCCAGCTTCCTGAGCGAGAAGGGAGAGCGTGCAGCCCGTTGATACCGTGTTTCGGAGACATGCATGGAAATAACTCCCGTGGCGTCCTCGGAGGCAATGCCAGCCCTTGGTACGCTAACGAAGGTATTTGTCCTGAAGATCAGCAATTATAGCCTAGCTGATTGCTGTATCATGTCTTGTAGGACCCGATCCCGCGCCTGAAGTTGACAAAATAAAGGTTATTGTTCTCCTAAGTATTTCACGCGAGTACTCTTCGAATCCTATAGCATCATATCTCTCATACTCAGCTATGGCACTGTAGCAGGTAGTGCTTTGGCTTGGTAGTAACAGCCAGCTTCGCAGCGTTAGACGACTAAGCAACAATATCAAGTTGCTGGCATCAAACTTCTTTTCTATCCACGGAGACACCGACGACGAGCGGTGAATATGCTCAGGAGGTAGCTTTGCTTGGGTTCAGTAGTGCAGGGTGGATCGCATTGGTCAGTCATTTTCTGGTTCAAAATATAATTTTCTTATTCGAATTCTACGTGTTGTTATGTTGATTTTGAGGACATCACCACTATGAGCCAGACAGATGGCGGAGCTGCGTAGTAGCTTGTTAAACTCGCTGATTGCGCATCAGGATCGATTCACCCTTACTCATGCTCGTGAGTATCCCATAGTCATTTTTCAAGCCCTGATCGAAGCTATTCCCTCGCAGCAGTGGCCCCTTGGAATGGTTCCGGTATGGAAGTCTATGCGTATGTGACGGTTAACAAGCAGTTTGGATAGGAAGGTCGATTAGGTAGGTACTGCGCTTGAACCGCCTTCACGTCGTATCGTCTGATGTGCCGCCTCTCTTCCGTATAGTGCACAATTTTATCATCGTAAGTCGCCATGTGTGTGTGTGGACAACACGCGGTAAATCTCGGTATATTGATAAACTCTATAGAATCTCCATCGGAACACACGACTGAGGGAAGATCCAACTTTAACCCCACATCTTGGGCTGAGTTCCAGATCCAAGCAAATGGGTTTGACTTGTTACTGGAAGACCTGGACCGGCTGATGCTTTCGACGGGCTGGTACATTAGCTCAGCACCTTGGTCAGATGGATGGGAGTGCATGGAGCTTGGTAAACGGTCCTGTACGCGACATGGCTCACTAGTCATTTATTAGACGCTGGGAGCCTCTGGTACCGCCATTGGAGTTAGCGCCAAACCCCGAACACTACTCACGCTGCCGTGGCCCGTGACTGCACAGAAGCAGCTTTTCGAGACCGCGTTAGAATCCACAGCTTCCTGGTCCTGTGATCCCAGCTCCATCCCGGCTCCATCCCCCGTCCTTGTCGCGATATTTCCGATTCAAACATCCAACGACGGCATGTGGAACCGACTGGGCTAGTTTCCACAAGAAGATACGAGAAGGTGGTCCTAAAGCCAGGATATCTCGAAGGAGGAGGATAGACAGGTCCTTTACTCGCCTTTAGATCTGATATGACGTCCGTGTTTGTTTGCTTTCGGATCTCTTTACTGCGTCGGATGTATCCTTTTGGTAAATGGGATGAATGCCGATTCTCGCATTGATGTTCAGACAAGTCGTGCCTGCCAGACTCCAAGATTCTGCTCCATCGCACCCCGAAGATTCCTTGGTAAGGTTTAGGTGCTGCCAGCTCGGCGCCATTTGGAACACAAGCTATTGAAATCTTCACTGTATGCATTCCTGTGAAAGCCGACCTCCGCGGATTCCGCGACCTTAATTCGCTTGGGCGCTTGGAGTTTCCTGGCGTTCCGGGACATTGTCGCTGATCTTTATCACAGCTAAGCTTGGCGCAGGAAAGACGTCACCTGAACTAGTTTTGCCTACGGTATAAATGGTGTTCGGAGAGGATTGTGTGCCACCATTATTACACTCTCCGCTACACTACACGGTACGAGATTCAACAATTTTCGTGTGCGTTCGTTAATCATCGCCCAACACAGTGCAGATATTCTTCCTTGTTCCCTTCATGAATACAACCTACGGAACAGCATTCGTAGAACCGCCAGTCGTTCCTACCACCACTACATTCATATCGGTCCCTGATAATACGGGTGCAGCAATCCCTACCAGCCTAGTCACTGTTCGCGGTAGCCCCGTGCCTCCAGCTTCCCCATATTCGCCTGCTTCCACATTTTCAGGTGGTGCGATACCATCTATTATGGTACAAACTACTGCTCCTGCAAACCCCGGCATGGGTGGTACATTCTCTTCATTTCCTTCCGGTACCATGCCCGTTCTTGGCCAACAGGCTCCCTATGGTTCCGGCATGCCGCGGAGTAGAAGTGTAGGCGTCCCTAGCCCTCAACCTTACGCTACCTCCGGAGCAATGATGTCCCCGTATGCCGCCTCCGGTATGCCTTTGCCTCAAATTTCATATGGGTATCCCGCTGGTTACGGACCTGGTGGCTACGGACCTGGTGGCTACGGAGCTGGTGACTACGGAGGATACGGCGAATATGGGGGTTACAGCGGTAACGCCGGAGTTGGAGTCCCAATGACCGCCGCTCCCATTGCTCAGTATGGGTCTTATGCCCAGCCACAGATGCCGTATATGGAATACGGAGGTGGTATTGGTGTACCTTCACCACAGGCTCCAATCATCATAGATACTACGTCGAGACGACGCCATCACCATCACCATCATCACGGGTCTGGTCGACGCTCCAGAAGCCATAGCCATGGACGATATCGATACTATTAGTTTAGTATCTGTTCAAACCAAGATCTTGCTGCACGTATTTACATAATTGTACAATTTCTGTATTTTATAATAACCCTCGTAGTTGCTCGTAATTTACTTATATAGATCCCCATTAAATTCTTTCCTGGCCTCCCATTCTGATTTATCTGCCGCTATACTGGCCTCCCACTCTGATTGATCTAACCCTTCACTGGCCTTTGAGCGATATAACGCTTCGCTGGCCTCTTTTTTGAGTGACCCTCCGACGCCACTTCTCCCGAGAACGCCACTGCTCGTACCAAAGCCTCCTTCGAATTCATTCGGATAGCAACACGTCAGCATAAACGCCAATTTTCCTATCCCATACGAATTATAGTGAATTCGGGACTTGGCCAGCGCTGCTTGTAAATACAAGGCAAAATCAGGAAAGCTGATTGGAAGAACCGGCCACGGAACGGACTGCGTGGAAGGAACAGTGTAAATGTAGTCAAACTCTGAATTTACGTCGCGGAGGAACGTGGGGAGCTCCATCTGCTGATAGGAAGAGGGAAGACTTTCCACATCCACGTCTTGAGCTCCGCGAGCGCCTATCCTTCTCGGCGGCATTTTAATAGTCCATTTTGGAGTCCATTTTGGACCTTGGTCAACCGTAACCCAAATGAGAGTCCGCCACCCATGCGGGGTATGACCTTCTTTATACTAGTGTAGCATGTTAAACAAGTAAGCGTCAAGAGATGGGGGATTTTTATTTATTTTTATAGTCTTTGGAGGCTCACCTGACTTTGGAGGTTCACTGGACGAAATACTGGGCAAAATTGAATGACCGTTCGGAGATGTAACTTCTCGTTTCGCTGTGAGGCCTCTAAAGCCGGCTGCATACGTGTCTCCGACATGCGAACCATGACTTCCAGCAAGTGCCGCCAACTCATTGCTTGCAAATGGAAAGCTGGAAAATTGCTTTGAGGAAAGCTAATGATGTGGGGAATATTTCCGGCCAATGGTTGAATCTGGTCCAACGATACTGGATCATGGAATCCGCAAGCTGTCCAAAATTACAAACAAGTTGACTCATCTGAAAGTGCACAGAAATGAATACTCACAGAATCCTTGGAGAAGTTCGTCTTCCCCGGTTGGACTGTAATTATCATTCAATCTTCCTTCGACTTTCTTAATTGATGGACTCGGGGCTGCTTCAGGCGTTGGGCGTTCAGCTGAGCTATCAGTCGTTGGGTTGTATTTATCAGATACCTGTACTGATTGCGACTGCAAAAGAGAATCGTCGGCGTGCTCCTCCAGAGAATATACCATTGACCGAGTGGGAGAATTGTCTGCAAATTGTATAGTTTCCACTGATGAAATAAGACTTGGGTGGGTATAGGAAGTCGAGGAGGAACGGAATCGTCCTAGAAGCAAAGCTTTTGTCGATGAGTAGAAACTTTTGCGACGGTGGTATTGCGTGATATGCGGCGTGAAGTTGGATAATGTGGGTGAAGTAGATCTTCTCCGGGGAGAGAGTCTGGGAGTGGGAGCCTCCGAAGAGGAAGTCGAGAGAGTAGAGTCACTCAGCGTTGACAGAGACTCTTTCAGAGGAGTTGATTCTTGTGAAGTATATTTAAAAGAGCTGTTTTCTGATAGCAAGAGCTCCCTCTGAGTCGGCGAGGGTGCTGTTTTTGGTCTTGAAGAAGAGAGTTCGCTCTCGGCAGATGTAGGAGAAAGGTCAGTAGGGGCTGTACCTTTATATTCATATATTTGTTGTTCATTCCTCAAAGTGGACTGCTCAGGCTTGGCTTCATTTTCTGACTGTTGGTGATGAAATTTACGATCTCCGTCATCCTGTGTCAGCGTGAGAGGCTGCAGAACTGAATCGTTGAATCTGAGTCCGGTCCTTGCTTTCTCCGTAGCTTCTGATGATGATAGCCGTGTCACTGATCTGTTTTCGAGGCTTAAAACATCGCCCAACGCTGAACGGCCTCCAATATCAGGACGTGTAGATTCACTGATCTCACGAAGGCAAGCAAATGTACATTCTGAAAATTGAAGTATGTAATGAAAAGATCATTCTAAAACAAGAACAACTCACGCTCGCTTTCGATGATCTTGAGACGTTCTCCTGCTCTCTGAATCATTGTCGAATCATTCGGCATCTCTTGGTCATCCTGAAATGTGATTAGAAAGTCAAGAGGTTTCGAGGTCGATTCTCATTTACTCCTTGTAGAAGAGCGATCCAGTCTTCGTCGTGGGTTAGGGAAACATCCACCTCATCATGCTAGAAACCAATAATCAACCGACTCAGCGTGTCAGGCTTATACGAAAGACTTACGTTTTCTAATATCCACTTATTGATCACATCCGAGGGGTGATAGACCTGAATATTAAAAAGTGATCCACCGATGATGAGCTCGAAGAACGGCGGAGAAAAAGGGCGGTAAGTTTTACCTGATACCGAAAAGGAACACTGGTCATCACATAACCTCCCAAATTGGTCGTTGAATGTTGAGCGGACAAAGTTCCATCCAATGATTCATCAGTATTCATATCAGGGACGTACGTCACTTCGACAGACGAAAGAAAAGGGTTCTTGGAACGATTTCGTATCGCAATCTTGAATCCACGCAAAAAGACACATCCAGACGGTGATCCAAAGATACCCTCTGCATCCGAGTCGCTTGAAGCCGATGCAAAATCACATCGACTGAAAGTGTACTTTGGCGCTCCTCCTCCCCCTCCAATGGCAGTTGTGCTTGGAACGAATTCTAATCGAACCGGCTGTTCGATGGGTTTGGCGTTTTGAAACGATGCAACTCCCCATGCGCGCGCCTTGTCGCAGCCGGTGACAAAATACAAGCCTCCCTGCAGCCCCCTGGCCAAACCACCTTGGTCTCGATCGCCATTGATATAGTCGAACCATGATTGTGCACATTCTGCGGCGTACTTGTAGAGTGTGGTCCACTGCTGATGCTCTATTCTCTTCCCGCCTTCTGGCAATATGAGTAGAGCACCCTGGCTCGCAGAGGAGACGAACGATAACCCTGCGCCAACGTCATCCGGAACACCTCTGTATCAAATGCAGAAAATATTGGCCGATGAAAATGGGCACCCCCAAGGAAAACACAAAATATAACTTACAGGATCGGAGTCTGTCCAGGAGGATATGGAATCTTGCTTTTTGAGATTTCCGCAGCCTCATTAGCGACATGCGAGCCCGGTTCAAACTCGTCTGCAACTTCCTCGACATCAAGATACTCCTCTATCGCGAGGGGCTTAAAATCTGGAGGAACCCTGCCGATGTTGATGGGATGATCTGCAGCGTGAAAAGCGTTGAATAGATACGTGAATCCTCCGAAATCATTTAAATTCCCAATGTCTCCAATCCTTACTCCTTCTCTTCTATACGCAACAGGTAAACGAGCGCCCTGGGCTTTTGGTTTCCAAAGCGGGTATCCTCTCTTCGCCAGAAGGAGTTCTCGGGAGTATATTTGAGAGCAGGATTCTTGAGTTCGTCTTTGAGAGATTGGGGGAGCTGGAGCAGGGGCTGACAGAGCTGGAGGATGTATCATAGCTGGCTGCTGGCTAGGTATTATCTCACTGGCAGCAGTGATATTGTGTGGGGAAGCAACGAAGCTACAATTGTCAAATTGAAACCGCTGAGCATTGGAAAATAAGCTGCTAAAATAGAATCAGGCTACCATCGTTTGCTGAATGAGTACCTACGAAGCGACACTTTCCACTGTCATATGCGAGAGAAAGCGATGGTGAGCAATAGAAGAAGATGAGAGAAACACTAAGACTCTCTACACTGGATTCCGTGTCATGATGATCAGTTGATCATTTTTTGATCACAGCCGTGAGGGAATTTATTTCAAGATACGTCCAACTTGCTGTATAACAGTGTATAATCCGAGTGGATTGCGTGGAAAACATAGCGAACATCGTTGAACAAGTTGGAGAAAAGGTAAGAAAGCGGCATCATGTGATCCGGGTCAAATTCGGCCCGGAAGGCATTTCACGATTGCCCCGGGGTTTGCGTCTTCAATTTATACATCCATCCATCTCAAAACATGGTACAAGTTCTTCTCCTAGGCGGACACGGCAAAGTCGCGCTTCACATGACTAGAATACTCGCATCTCACAGTCATAAAATCGTCTCCATCATCCGCAATCCCGATCATGCAAAAGAGATACAGGATTTGTATCCACCGAACCCGTCGTTGATTAAGCCAGTTGTGGCTTCGATTGAGGAGACGGATGTGGAAGGGGCGAAGGAGTTGATGAAGGATATAGACTGGGTTGTTTGGTCTGCTGGTACGTTTGAAATCCGAAAGAGACCTTTGCATGTCCGACTCGATGTCGGAGCTAACTCTATCTCAATATTTTTTGTTTCATTCGTGTAGGCGCAGGAGGTAAAGGTGGCGTAGAACGTACTAAAGCGGTAGACGAAGATGCTGCGAAACGGTTCATCACAGCCGCAATCTCCTCTGCGTCCGTCAAAAAATTCCTCATGGTCTCGGCTAGCATCAGCCGTCGATCTCCTGCTTCTTACTGGGATGATGCCGATCAAAATACGTTCGACAAAGGCTGGAAAGCTATCGGAGATTACTGCGCTGCTAAATTGGCCGCCGACGAATTCCTCTTCGATGAAAGTAGGAAGGCGGTAGAGAGCGGTGAACGGAAAGGCAAGGGATGGGTTGATATCTGCCTCAGGCCCGGTACACTGTCCGATGTCCCTGCGACGGGTAAGGTTGACTTGGGCAAGTCCAAGGTTGCAGGTAGTGTTCCAAGAGAGGATGTTGCAGCGGTCGGAGTAGAGCTATTGGAGAAGGAGAATGGCGGGGGGTTGTGGGTCGATCTTATCGCCGGAGAAGAATCTATTGCTGCGGCGGTGGACCGTGTCGTAGCGGGACGTATTACGTCGAGGGAGTGAATAAGTATAGGCGAGAGAGGAAATTCAATGTACACCAGAACGAAGCAAGATATTCAGACTTCCCACTATGTGCCCCATGGCTGAGTTGGTTACAGCGTCCGACTGTTATCTTGAGGAAAACATCGGAAGGTCGAGAGTTCGAGCCTCTCTGGGGCAGTATCCATGGTTCCTTTTACTTTGGTTCCTTTTACTTTGCTCCCCGTTTCCCTCGACCTACTCTCCGCTTTTTGCCGATCCCGTCTCCGTACATGCGCGTAGCGTATTTCGGATTCGGCGAATGACAGATGTTACTTATCTCCTTTGTCAGAATGTCGCAAAGTAATGTCGTTAGAAACCATAACATTATATTAGGAAGAAACAAATCAGGCAGGCGCGCCGGAAGTCGGAGAACGTTTGACACAAAGAAAGAAAAAAATCTGCCGCAGACCCACGACGTTCGATACGTGCCAAAGCAAGTTTTTCAGACCCGAGATGGTTCTACATAAAATGGCACACCAGTTGTTGCAATGCCCTCGCAAATCGCAAATAATATCATGTAGAAAAAGAGGAATAGAACATTATAGCTCAGCTGGTAGTTAGTATTGGACGATCTCTCTTTCTCTCTGAACGAACTCCAGGCGTTATCAAAACACTCAAAGATTTAATGTATTGGGTACAAGTATCTTTAAAACAAATACCCAATCGCTCACATCTCGTTGGACAGACAGGCTGTAACGAAACAAAACGTTTACGGGAAAGCACTCCCTTTGGCAGCCTTGATCCAAGCACTGTTAGCCTCGGGGTATTCCCAGCTCATGATTCCTCCATCTGTGAGCGGGGAAAGATAGTCAGTCAGATCAAGGCTACGAGAGGAACAAGCTCGAAAATTTCTGCGACTCACTCCAATTCTGTCCCTTGGCCTGCTCAACACATTTAGCCAAATCAGCAGGAGCCATGTATCCAGTCGTAGCATCAGCCTGTCCTCCAGGTTTACCAATCACAACCTTGTCAGCCGAAACACCGCCCTTGATGATCTCAAAGACGGCAGAACCGGGGAACGTTGGGGAGGTGTTGAGGAGCCCATTGCAGTCTGTGTATTCAGCTTGTTCTGTGAAAGAGGATAGATAAGTATATCAAAAAAAGAAGAGGAGCAGCAGTGAGAGAGAAGCGTACGGTTGTAGAATTGTAAGTTGTACCAGTCGATCTTGCTCCCGACTTCTTTGTGGACCTTTGTGTACGCGCCAGTCTTGTAATGCGAGGCGCTGAACCAAGGTGCGAGAGCTGATAATTTGCGAATACCAGCGAGGTTCAAAGTTAGCTATACGTAAAATGCGTTTCGAAAAGTGAACTAAACTTACGAGCATGGGTCAAAATATATTTCCCCTGAGGAAGCTGAGTCCGGAGCGCATTCGTAAAATCGATCAACCACTGTTCAGCTTTCCCATCTTGAGCGTTCATAGCATCCAAATCCTCATAGTCGACATCTAGAAGGGGAAGAGAAGAGGGAATTTATTACACTCGAAATACACTCTCCGAGATTCAAAATCACTCACCAATTCCATCAACATCATTAGCCAGAACCCACGTCGCCATTGTCCCAGCAATCGTTTTGGCATCTTTGGCCGTCGGCAAGTCGGTCGAACCGAATGCGGATACAATGAGCTTGATCCCAGCCTTTTGATAGGCAGCTTTGGTACTTGCTTTTTGGGCCGCGGGTAAGATCTCCCAGGCTTTGGCTTGGTCGAAGGCGCCGGTGGTGAGAAGGAAGGACATGGCACTGTGAAAAAGGTGTCAGAGGTGTGCTTTTTGCGCCAAGTAATAAGGGGAGAAGACGTACACTGTGTTGAAGCCCTGGATAGAGGCAAATTTTGGATTCCGTCTCAGATCATCCAAAGCCAATCGATAAAAGAGCGAAAGACTTACAGCTATCTTGGATGGATCAGGCGCTGCTTCGGCTCCCTGGAAAACAAAACAGATGTGAGATGTCTAGCTTAATTTTGGTCGAAGAAAGTGGTTCTGACTGACCTTGTCCGTATACACTACGAAATGCGGTGCAGCTTGAGTTCCGCCGGCAGCAGGGGCTGCCTGTGAAGGTGGTGGGGTAGCCGGAGCAGCCCAGACGCCGTTCATCAATGAAGAAGACAGCGTCAAGGCTAATACGCCGGCGGTCATGAATACACTGGATCCACGCATGTTGAAGCAAGGAGAGAGCTGAGCTTGGAAAGTGGATAGAACGGATAGTGTTCGTTACAAAGAGAGAGAAAAAAGTTTGAGAGTAGTTAATTGGACCAGCCAATTAGTTTAGTTGATAGCTTGGGAGGTGAAACCAGCCACACTCGATGAGATTGGAGACTGGCAATCCTCCAGCTTTTATAGCAAGGAACACCATTACTGAAGAAGCGAAGCAGTGCTCGAAACGGTTTCACGGAGCAGTCGTAGTAGCGTAAGCATATTCAGTTCGGGAGATGGAGCTATAACTGGTGAAAATTCCGAAGGCAATTCGACAGTTGCTGGACCGCAATGGCAACCGTATCATGATATTGTAGGCTGATATAATCCATTCTACAATTTGTATCCTTCCTTTCGAGCGTTGCGGGATCTGCTCCAAAGTCTATGACATTGATGGAGCGGAAGGCAGCCAGGGCATAGCCGACCACTTCGCAAGACGAGTAGAATCGAAGCTGTAGAGCCTGTTCTATTTCGCGAAAGGACAAGGCAAGATCATCGCAGAGCCGTGAATGCGGTATACTCCACAACGAATCTGATGCGGCTGCTATGGCTTGCGGGAGGCAGTCATCCAGATACGCGCTGCCTCTCGTTCTCGTCGGCTTCATAAGCGCCAATGGGGCGCATTCACCATGATAAAACTTGTAGTATCTCTTCAAGTTGAAACAAGAGGCTGCGTGGAATTGGCGACTTTAGAAAACCGAGCTGTACAACAGAGTTTGGCGTGTTCATTAGCAAATATGTAGTTCATTCAAACTGCACCGCACTTTCTATATTTCCGTCTCTCCGTGATAACCTTATCTGTCACGTAGATCGAAAATTTCTGAATCGCTTGCACAACGGTTCCGGGTCATTTGGAGAACGAGTAGCTCCGAGTCCAAGCGACGTCTGCGCAAGCTAAGGTAGTCTGGTCATTTCTCTAATAGGGTTTGGTTTTTGACGGGTATTCCGAGGGGCTCCTCAGGAGCGCGACGTTTACGGAAGTTGGAAGTTCGATGAAAACGTACATCGGAATTAGTCATGCGTTGCTTGACTGGCTTGCGGCACCTTTTCCGTCAAGGGACGCTTTTCGGCATCTTGCTGGCAACGAGCACACGAGCTCCTGAAAATATTTATGAGGCTCAAACCATCTACCGGATGTCCTGGTATCATATTTTTGCCTCTTGTATGCGCCATAACTTCCGAGTGACTGTCAATGTAAAGCGAAAGTTTGTATAAAAAATGATCCCATATAATTCAGCGGTCGATAGGCTCGGTCCGCCAGATGCCCGCTGCGAGTTCAGTAAGTAAGTCATGTGCCTCGAAGGCGCTTGGAGCTCGCCCTCATGGACCAAAGTTTTTCGCAGGAGATCTTTGACCTGTTCATCGACCTTTTTTCCAAATCTCCTGGTGATCTCAAAGTCTTCTGTCTGACTTGCAAGTCATGGCTTCCCCGTGCAAGAAAGCACCTGTTTCGGCGATTGCGAATCGAGCCATGTTGGATGGCTCAAGACCAGCGTCACTCTTTTTTCGAGTCTTTTCAATCTATCCTTCGCAATCCCGATATAAAACAGTGTATCGAGGTCATCTTTATTGATATCTTTCCCAGTCGTATCTATCCTTTCTCAACTCCCGCTGGTGAATCGTCTGTTAACTCGTCAGGTAACGATTCCGAGATGCAGTGGTTCGAACAGATTACCGCCCGGGCACATTATTGGTAAAACGGCCTGTTCTCAATCCCCATACTCTGCCCCAGGTGTTTTCCTTTGGCAGAGTTGCGGCACAAGGAATGGATCGATACCCATGCGACCTTGACGCTCTCCTCGGTTTCAAGGACGTCCAATCCCTTTCCTTCCGATGGGGAGCATCAAGTAGAGCGTTGATCTCGGGATCTTATCACGAGTACGTCACCACGCTCGCGAATATCTTACGAAACTTTGAAGGGAGATTGGACTGCCTGGAGTTGAAAGATGTTGTCATTCATACACCTAGCGAACGATACACGCATATGGCTCCTGCTTTAAATCCCTTCGAGGCAATCGCAGCTTTCGCCCCATCGTTGGAAACTCTATGTTTTACAAATCTCTCGTGCCTTTCATATGGACAGTCCACCTCGGATCTCAGTAGTCTGCAATCCGTATTGTCGAGGCCAAGTCAGGCCTACGGCACAGCAGCGTCCGAAAAAATTATTTCGCCGAGGCGATTCACCATTCAAACGGACAGCCAATGTTCCAGCCGTCTAACTTACGCTATTTTGTTCGAAAATAAATTTCTTCAACTTTCCAAACTGGTAAACCTTGCTATAGAAGCACGACAGATACCTCTTTTTGTCGCGAAACCTGAAGTTCTCCGAAGTGTCAAGCATTTAACGCTATCTAACACAAGTGTTTGTGAGTTATTGTACACAACACAATACGTCTCACTCTTACTGAAGACTCACCAGACGGGCCAGCGCGTGATGATTCTCCTGATCAATGGAGTTACGACAAAGCGCGCATGGCTTTGCCCTCTCTCGAAACCTTACAGTTCGTCGTAAACGGGACCGGATCCCTTCTGACTCTATGTCGAACCATATTTGGTCCTTCCAATGCCTTCCCTATAACCACCGACCCACGATATTTCACCGGAGAATTCCCCGGTGATCAATTCTATATCGACATCCCCCCTGCACCTCCTACTCCTACCCCTTTCCTCAGTCCATTTAATCATCGGAGCGGTCTTTCGTTACACATCGAGTTTCCCATAAAAAATTGGACCGTGGATAGGTCGTTGGCTCAAAGAACGGATGCGACGCTGAAGGGGTATTTGAACCTCGGCACGCCTGATTCAGATGGACCTTTGGAGTCTGTTTCTGTGAATAAAGAGTATATGACGGTGCTTTGGCCGTTGACCAGCGCGACTAAAAGGCTTTCGGTCCAGAAAGGCGATATTTGGTGGGATTCGACTTTCTGGTAAGGGACGGGAGGAAGTCTACGACTTATCTTTTCTTTTGGGGGAAGAGGGGGGTTGAGATTTTCGTGCGGAGCTTGTGATTTTAGACTGTGTATGTGATTTATTGTAATTTGCGGACCTCCATGGATATTTGGCATGTGGACGGTCCACTCAGACTAGAACCCACATTCAACGATTGAAATTGAGATTCAGCGAACAGTGCGAGTACTCTGCATTGAATCGCGAAGAAGTTGTTACTCTAAGTGTATGCTCATAGGTCAACGGCTATGTCCAGACCTTCGAAAAGGAAGACTTACCGGCAAGCTTCACCAGGAGCGTATATTCCGCTCGATAGTCATTTCAAGATAATCCATACACATATACATCTCGACTCGAAATCTATACTAAAGTATTCAAATAGAACGAATGACCCAAGAAAATAATGCAATCGAAAGCCTACCACCGACGACCTCATCTCCAGCAAAAGAAAACAAACCTGTCATTAGCTCCTCCCTATAGTATATAGGGCTTCTCGATCAGTCCAAGTATGTACGATGAATTCATGAAGGATACAAATAATAAACGATGGCAGAAAGAAGCGTCACGGCTGACACGGATAGTACTAAATTGCTAGTGCTTAGGAGAGAAGATGGTCAAAGGAAACACATGTTAGTTGATCGAAAATAGAAGCGAAGAAACACAGAAAAAAGACTGATGCGTACCGGGAATCTGAAAGAAGAAGAAAGAGAGTTATCTCGTCAATAGAAAGGTCGGAGGAAAGAGGAGACGAACTAGGGTATCGTTCGTTTTGCATGCGTCCTTCTCTTTCGATTTTCATGAAACAAGCAAAGACTTTACCTGCATACAAGGAAAGAAACGAATTTAGCAATCATTTTGTTGTGAACCCACAGGGTTAATTGATACATACCGTCCTTCGTACGGGATTTCACAAGCTGACGATCCTTGCAACAGCTCAGGCGTCGAATCAATTCGTGATCCTCAGGCATTTCGATCTCATTCTGAAAAGCGGGGTAACGGAAGAGGGTAGGGAATACCAGTAAAAGAGAGAGAAGGGGGGAGGGAGATTCCGTGTTAGCATTTTGTTCTTTCCCAAAGGAGCTGCGGATAAGGAATGCTATGTGGACATACTTTTCGAATAATTGAAGCCCAATCATCGTCATGTGTCAATGCAACATCTACATCCCCATCCTGTTTGCACAGTAAAGTAAGCTGACAAAGTCACGCCGGACGATAAATCGTACGTACATTATCTAGTATCCAGTTGTTAATCACGTCTGAGGGGTGATACACCTTATATGAACGGTTGCAGTGAGTATACTCCAATTCGAACCGACGAGAAAGAGGTAAACGAACAGGAGCCAAGGTAAACTTTTGAGTATTCTCGGTAGACCCACGAATGGCAATCTTGAAACCCCGCACAAACACAGCACCATATCCATCTTCGACCTCATCATTTCTTACTGCGGCATAGTCTACTCTTGGGAAGAAGTACCCCGATGATGAGGTTTGCGGCCGTCGTTGTCCGTCGGCTGTAATTGTAGAAAGATTCGATGGCGATTTTCTTACAAAATCGAGAGTGACAGGCTCGGCTCTGTCCAGGCTGCTGCTGTCCTTGTGGTAAGATGCCAGACCCCAAGCTCTAGCCTTGTCGCATCCGGTAATAAGGTACAGTGCGTCATCTGGCAGGCCGAAACCACGTTGATCCGTGTATGCATACCAAGAGAGTGCGCACTCTGCAGCGTAAGAAGCGAAAATGTGAGGTTGAAGATGATCTTCTCGCTTCCCTCCCTCCGGTAAAATGAGCAAAGCGCCCTTGGGAGTTGTGGCGCTGAAAGAGACTCCCGGGGTAGGCCTGGGATATATTTACTTTAGCTGCCTGCGGAATAAGAAAGATATCGAACGAAACAGACAAACCCAGCGTCGGTACCGAGGTCATAGGAAATATGGGACTTGGAGAAACGAGATTGATTACTGGCGACAAAGGAATCGGCTTTGTGTTGCTCTGGGACGAATTGTCGTTGTTCATTGTCAAAGTCTTCGTCAAAGTCCCTGAGCGACTTGAAATCCATGGGAACTCTTCCGGAATTGACCGGATGGTTCGGGGGAAGACAGACATTGAATAGGAAATTGACTCCTCCAAACTCGTTCGGTACCACCACGTCGCCTATACCAGCTCCCTCTCGTTTATACTGCTCTGGAAGGTTATCGTTTGGTTTAGGGTGCCACAGGGGGAATCCATTCTTCGTAGGAAGCAGGTATTGAACATAAAGCTCTGAGTCGCTCAGATACACGGGATTCTCCTCTCCATACTCCTCGTCGTCGTCCTCCTTTCGACGCGTTGCGGAATTTGACATGAAAATTTTGAAAAAGCTTCCCAGAAGACCAAACTCGTAACGACTGGTGTGGCAAAGAGAAAGATCATGATGGGTTTGATACTCGTCAACAAGCTGAAAACGACACATACGAAAGCTCTGCCATTGCTACAAGTCTCGACGGGAGGCCAGCCCAAGAGGTAGTGGAAGCGTTCAACACGCGTTTGCGTGCATGCCCGAAGAGAGGACAGCGGAATTTACGTGTCCCTTTATAAGGTTGCCTCGGGTCTTTTTGAATGATGTGTCAAGATTGGAAGGCTGGGACCGGGCAATAGAACACTCTCAAAGGAAACTCAAAAGCGCTCATTCGATTTTGAAATTTTACTTCTTAATGAACAGACCTGGGTGAGAAATGTCTTTACATTACTGTAGTATCCATAGCGTTGGTATCAAGGCAATAATGAAAGTTGCAACCGCAACCTATATACAGTAAAATCAGGCTTCTAAAGCCGGACTAGTAATAATTGCCGTACTAACTGCGCCGAATAGCGCTTAACTGATAGTTTTTGTTATATGCGCCCAGTCTTGGGATCGAAGAATTCCACGATAGGTGCTGCACGAATCATACGAAGAGCGTATCTAAGAGCAATGTAGAGCCCACCAAGTCATCTTTTTCCTGCAAGTTGACCAATGGCTCCCAAGATAGAGCACCAGGCCCAGGGCAAACCAACATCGTCCAGCGTTGATCTATAGTGCATCGATCATCTATGTACTAATTATCGCGCTTCATCCGGAACAGACGCATTCAAAGCTGCTGTCCTTCAAGCAAGCCTCGTGTTGATTCAGGTGATCCTCCCAGGCTTTGACGAGTGCATAACCGCAAAGTAAAGGAAAGCAGCATTGTACATGTGAAGAAACTTGAAGTTCAATTTGTCGTAGTCAAGCAAAGAAAGTTCGTTTATACTGGTAGAAAATTCAATGAACAAAGAAAATATGAATGTATTTTTGGTCTCAGTCAGGAGGATCATTCATGTAAGATGTAAGGCGCCTACCTGTTATTCGGGCATGATAATCATTCTAATCCATTACTCTTGTCCAACAATCGAGTCGGCTTTACTTATTTGCGGGATTACACGAATTCGAGGACTGAGCGCTGAGCGCCGTGCCCTAAAAGCCACTTTTCTGAACTGGGTCTGGTGATCCCTTCGCCAAATTGTGACGTTCCAAACTGCTTAAATACAGCACAGTGCTGGGGCCTTGCTCGCAACAGTTATTAATCCCACCCGCTGTATCTCATTTAGGCTGTAAGTATATGATCCTGAAAATTATGGAATGATGCATATCGAGCTTTATGCACGGGGGCTTTTACGGCAATAGGACGTGAAGCTTCCTGATGACATGCATCTCGTTTGAACCCAGGACTAGTCCCGGTTCCAGGATTCCCTCCGCCGCCCCGAAGCTGCCACAGGAATTTACTAGGTGAAATTACATTGTAAGTATTTATCTTTTTATGAGCGAGGGGGTGTAGGGCGACTCGAATAAACGCGCATTCCCTGATGAAGACGCGTTCCCTGATGAGCCCCCCGCGTCTGTCAAGCATCATACAATTATGGCGTGACTCATCATGTCATATGACATCGTGGGAACGTTGCTCATCCTAAGGCCTTCAATTGCCTTTTCCAACTCACCCAAATCCTTCAATGCAATGACTAGCCGGTTGAAGCGAAAGCTGGGCGACATTGGCGTCGATACGCACAGCGCTAAAGCCAACGAGAACTTCTGCTTGGTGTGTACTTCAAAGTTGACACGGCTCTATGTCTATTCAACGGTTGAAAATGTAGATTGGAACACCTCTTCCGCCTCTCGAAAAATCTCGAGATACAGGCGAATTTGTTCCGCTATGGAAGCAGGAAGTTCGGGATGAGAAAGGGAGACGGAGGCTGCATGGAGCTTTTACAGGTGGATTCAGTGCTGGGTATTTTAACACGGTTGGCTCTAAAGAAGGTTCGTGTGGTCAAACTCATCCTTTGGCTGCAGAATTTTATGCTGTGGACTTGTGTAGGATGGGCACCACAGACTTTTGTCTCATCTAGGTCCGACCGTGCCAAGAAAAAACAAGTAAAACCAGAGGATTTCATGGACGAAGAGGACTTGCAAGACCTCGCTGATAGTCGCGAGATTGTTGACACGACTGACGAAATGGACTTGGCTGGTGGAAATCGCACAGAGGAACAAAATGAAGATGAAACCGAGTGTGTATCATCCACACGATGGTTATATGTGTCGACTGTGCTGACTGTGTTTCTCCAACAGCCCACTGACTAGTACCCTTCAAAATGCCATGCTTCCGGCCACAAAAGACTCGGTTGGTGCAAGCATTCTTAAGAAAATGGGATGGCGTGTAGGACAAGGAATCGGTCCACGTATAACTCTCAAACAACGACGGCTGCAGGATCTGCAGGCATCCGGCGGCACCGGCCAATCCGGTCCTTTGGATGTAGCAGACGACGATTCTGAGGAAGCCGATAAGCACACCTATGCTCCGAGGGACACCCCGATACTTGTCGCGGGTCGTAAGGATAATAACCATGGCTTGGGGTATCGTCCTGGTATGAGTTTGAACGAAAGTCTGGGTGCGAAAGGTGCTGGAATGAGCCATGGTCCGAACATATCTTGTTAGTTGTGTATTGACATCGCTGGTCGACTTTATCTGACCCTCCTTTTTCAGCTGGATTTGGTCTTGGTGCTCTCAACGATGCTGATGACGATGACGTGGACATTTATGACGGTGCCTCTTCCAGCGCGCGTAACCGTCTCGCCTATGACGCTTCAGACGACCGCGATGGCGACCGAGTGTCACTTGGGGGACCCGGAAATAAATCCAATCTAGTAGGTAATTGTCTTCTTCGACCTGTGAGACATGATCTTTAGTTTGATATTGTTCATTCGCCAGAGGTCCGCGCCGGCTAAAAGTCCTGTTGGAACGGCTATCCTGCCTGGATTTGTCTTGTCAGATAAGCCCGTAATGGAAGATCGATGGTTCGTCGTTCATCTTTGCCTCGCTTGCTTTCATCTCCTGATGAATAAATTCTTAGGTACCCGCTACCAGACATCCCACCAGGATGGAAGCCCGACCCCAAGCGGGTTTGGTCGAAAAGCCAAAACCCGCCCTCGGACTCGAAGGACAAGGAGAACATCAAGCAACCTTCCGCGATGGCGCATAGCCAGTGGAAGACGAGTGGCTTGTCAGCAGACGAGGTGAGTTCGTCCGATTTGGTATTCCAACGGCTGACAATGACATCTGTTCTCTTTATGTAGCGAGGAACAATTTTGGGGGAAGCACCTTTACCATCCGCGCCTCATTCGGTCTTCGACTTTATGTCGGAGAAAGACAGGGACAGACTCAAGAATATCGCCGAGTCAATTCGTTCGGGCTCGAAAGTAGGAGATTCTGCCAACGAAACCTCCTCTAGCAACGCTATCCCCGTCTCTGCTCCCGCTCCTCGCATCGCTCGCACGGACCCCCAGATCGCCCGGGCGGCCCTCAACGGCTTCCAGCCCTTTGGCACGAACCTCATCAAACAGGCCCGCTACACTGCCTACCTGCAATCTCAGGCTCAGGCCAACAGCAACGATGCCGATGCTGCGCTCACTCTTGAACCTCTCCCTCGTCAGTCTATTCCAGAATTCAACTCTGAGATGGAGGAGTATGCTCAAAGTGCGATCGTATTCAAACCTATGAGTGGGGCTATGGCGGGGAGGTTTACTCGCAGTGCTGTGATTGAAGAGGGACCGAATGTTATCGCAGGTCTTCATACGCCTATTTTCACACCTTCCTCGAAGAGCGAGAAGGATCAAGGCAAAGCTTCTAGTGGGGGTATAACATTTGTCGATGGAGACGGCGATGCGGTCTCCGAACAAGGAGCTCGGGAAGAGGAAGAGCAGCAACGGAAAGTTGAGAATCAAGATCTCTCGCCGAAAGAAAACGCTGCGCGGTTAGGAATGTACGGTCCCTTGACAAGAGAAGCCAAACCTTGGCAGCCAGCTAGGTTACTATGTAAACGGTTCGGCGTGAAGGATCCGAATCCGGAGGTGAAGAATGACATTGACCTCTCAGACCCTTCTTCTTCTTCAACTGCCCAAACCGGCCCTCCCCGACGACTACCTCGTCCGCCGCCGCCGCCTCCTTCGCTGCAGCTACATTCGACCCTTCCTCCGCTTCAGGCGCAGATCTCGAGAAATTCGGAATCAGTATCGGTGGAGCCGGGACTGGTTTCCCTGCTAGTGCTTCCGGATCCAGGTTGAATTTGAGTAAAAGTGGACGGCTGAGAGACTTGACAAATATTGGATTGGGGGATGAAGATGATACGCAGGGAAGGGATACGTTGACTTATGAGCGGCCTTCGGTCGATATTTTCAAGGCCATTTTCGCTAGCGATGATGAGGATAGTGATGATGGTGGTGATGGTGGTGAGGAGGAGCATAAGGAAGGAATTGGGGAGGGCAGCGGTACGAATCGGGAATCGATGGCCGTTCCAGTCTTATCGTCTGCGACGCTCGATCCAGCTCCAGTTCCGTTAGTGGTTGATGATCCGTCTGCACTAGCATCTGCTCCTGCACCGCCGGCAGCTCAGGATTTTGGTCCTGTCGACTTGAGCACGTTTAAACCGACGTTTGTTCGAAAGGAAAAGGACACGAAGATGGGTAATAATAATAAAGAAGGAGGGATAGATGGGGACGAAAAGAAGAAGGACAAGAAGGACAAAAAGAAGAAGGAGAAGCGGAAGGCTATTGTATCGTTCGTGGACGACGAGGGTGATGATGGAGGGCTAGCGTTGAATGTAGTTGTTGATAAACCAAAGAGAAAGAAACGGAAAAAGGAGAAGGACAAAGAGGCGGAAGTGAAGGATAAGGGTGGGAAGCCTCTTTCTGCCCGGGAGGAAAAAGATGACATGGATATGTGGGTGGAAAAGCCTAATCCTACGGATGTTGTGAGCGCGGAAACGGGGCCGAGTTCCCAAGACGGAGGAGCTGGAGCGTTAGCTGTAGTTGGAACAACAAAAGGGAGGAAAAGGGCGGTCGATTTTCTGTAGTATCGCAGCCCTTATATCTGCTTCTCTTCATCTGCTTCAACAAGTCTATGTCTCATCAGAGATAGAGACTCGGAATCTACGCTCCCATTATTTTACATGTACGAGGTACGAGGCATTCGAAAGTATCAGTGCTCTGTTTTCTATGTGTGTCTATGATCCTATAGTCTATCCTTTCCCCCCTCCTCGCTGCAACGCTCCACTACATTCTCCCATAACCTCCATTTTCTAAGAACTGCTTCATCCTCGAGATAATTTCCTCTAGTGCTTGCAGCCACGAGTTGAGCTCTGGATCAAACTTCTCTGCAGGTTCCCCAGAGGAGATTCGCTGGTAAAAGTCCTGTCGATAAGGAACAGCGCGGATGGCTACCTGCAATGCGATTTTCATCAGCGATAAAGAATAGATTTTTATGGATTATGTAAACGAGCACCTACATATACAACTCCTCGCACAACCCATGCATGATGATGCTTCAATACGCTATCGTACGCACTTTTGAAACAGACATGTAGCTCTTCCTTTGGATGATCTTGCATGTGTTTGAGTGCACACTGTGTAAGTGCGAGACCACTGAAAATGTAAGACGAATGCGGTATAGTAGAAAGTGAGTTGAGTTGATGGAAAGATCTGGTTGTCAGTGAGCCTACCGTAAAAGACGAACTAAGCAAGCTGTCCCATGCTTGCGCTGATCGCCACTGGCAGCTTCGGATTTGACAAGCTCTTCCAATGTTTGAGAGGAATCTTGATGGTTTTCAAAGAATGTTCTGACACCCTAGAATGATAGTTACAAATCCGAAAAAGAGGGGGGTCCAGGACAGGAACACGAATTAAACAAGACTTGCGCTGATATTGCTCCTGATGTCAGATTGCACAAACCCGAAAACTTTAGAACCGAAAAGGTCTGCAAAGAAGAACAAGTTGGAAAAAAGCGGCGAATCGAGTCAGAAGCAGAGGGGTCCTGTACCAAACATGGTCACCAAACCGTCCGAGGCGTCTAGAAAGTTGACGGTATCTACTCCATCGGAGTTGATTGGAACATCTTTAAAAGACTGGAAAGATCCACACACGCAAAAAAAAAAAAAAGCAGTAGCATTAGCAACGACCTGAGCACGATGGTATTGAAAGCTATACCTTGATGGTTTCAAATAGGGGGGCCATAAGTTGTCGAAGTCACAGCTTCCTATTAAAGAGGACGTCGGAAAGCTGAGAACTTGAAGGAAAAAAGTATTGTAAGTCAGAGACAACCCTTGAATAAACATTGGAGGCAGCTAACAGACCGACGAGCTGCCAGTACGAAAACGTGTTGTCAACGTTGCACTGGGTCAGGATCGGCCAAAGCCGGCTTGTTGCTCCGACACCGCTCCGACACACTCCGGCAGACACGAGGCTCGATCGAGTCAGCCCCCATCTTCAACTGCAACCATCATCATGGCCTCGTCCAATGAACCGCAAAGGCGCTCTACCCAAAGTGTAAACAGAAGGCTATATCTCACTTCAACTATCGATCGAACTCTATTTGCCTGCATCATTTGACTTTCTCTACTCGGGCCTTTGAGCCTGAAGCCTGTCCTAGCTCGAATTTTTTACATCCAAGTATTCATTCTTTTTCTCTCTCTCAATATCTATCATCTAGGCTTTCGCTTTTCCCTGCACCTTCCATCGTCCCACTGATGAGACTCTTTAACGACAACATATAGTGCTGTGTACTTATTGCAAGGCCGAGTATTATAGCCTCCCGCTGGCATATCCAGCCTTTACCCTTTTGGTAAGGGCCTGATTCAGAATGAGGGTCATCAAGGCTGATTTCCGCGAATCGGGAGGAAATCCTGGACAGTGGCTGACATGGTGAGTGTTGTCCGGCACCTTTCGAGATACCGACTAATCTGGTTGGACGACAGGTGAACAGCTGAGAAGCCTGAGCGCTTCAACGTGTTTTTCCTTTTGAATTCGGTAATTGTCATGACTCGGTGGAAATAAAGTGTAAATCGCTTTACATATACCGCAAATAAAGCAACCGCAAATAGAGCAACACAAGACGGGAAGGGAATTCGATCAAGATTCTTCTAACCGCCCGCGGTGATACGTGCCTGACTTTGGGTAAAACCGTGCAAGACCGGTTAACCAAACTTGTGTGTTTGGCCAATGGTCACAGAGGTTACCAAAATTGGCTTGCGTGAGAGCGATTTAATTATGCGTTCACCTTGCTCCTACATGTAAGGTTCGGTCGGAATCCGTCTGCTGGCGTATCTTATGTTATCGCGTTATCGCCCGTGAGTCTATTGACTTCTTGTTATTTGGCGCTGTAAACTTTTTGAATCATATGACAGACATCTTGATGCACATCACAGCTTTCAGGGAAATATTCGATTCTTCCGTACCCCCACTCACAAAGTGCGTGAAGGGTGCTTTTTGTGCTCGCGCTTGAATTTTTACCCATTTATCTCTGACTCGCAGGTCGCACATACCCTCATTTGAACGGTCTATGGCATCGCTTGTCGACGAGTTTGACTCACTAAACGAAATTGAAGAGTACGTGCAGTCGCTGCTTCCTCAGAAGAGAGGATATCCATTATGGAGTCCGAAACCTGGAGACTGGCTGCCGCCTGCGTTTAGAGAAGAAGGAGTTCGTATCGGGGATGTTGGGATTGTGACCGAGATGGGGCAATTCGACTATCTCTTCAATACTTGTCTTCCCGCAGACGATCCAGTGAACCAAGGAAGGGTTCCGCACGATTTCAAGCAACTACAAGGGGTTGACATTCACGACACCGTATGGTCTCAGGAATTTGGGCCCGGGAGTGTTGTCGCCAGTAATTCTTCGTCCGTTGAACGAAGTGAACAAGGAGGAAATTCTGGGGCCAGGTACGTGTCCACATCTCCCTTTGTGACATTCCCTTGATTCACCTTCCTTCAGTGGGGTGCCCGAAGAACTAGGCACAGGTCTATCGTTGCGCTCACCATCTACCTCGGGCGCTTTGCTCATCCTACCAGAAGGTGGGAAGAGTACAAACTCCCAGCACTTGATCAAATTCCGACAACATGCGGCAGAATGCGCGAAATCTTGGTATGATTTCGTAAATGGACCCCTGGCTCGAGGAGTTCATAACGATGCAATCTATCTCGTCACTGGCTGTGATATGACTCGCGCATGGGGTGTTGCATCGTTCACGGACGCTCCTCCTGACAGCGTATCCCTGGATTTTGGACCCAGGGTACGGAATGGGAATTACGAATATTGGTTCAGGACATCTGACTTTGCGGCATCATCAAGTGGCACATCCCACGAAAGAAAGCAATCTGGATGTGTATTCTTACGCGGTTTCAAGCTCGCCATTCGCTCGGCTCCTTTCACTCCAAGTCACAGCAGGTTTTCGGTGTCGTACATCTCCAAGTTCACTGCTCATGGGCTGTCGCCATCAAGGGTGATCCACAGCCCTGCCATCATGTGGCAATGGCTGTCACATTACGTGCGGTTGAGTGTTTTTTCAAGAGTCCCGCCTGAGCCACAAGCTTCACTCGATGCTCCAGACTATGTCAATGAACCAGACTATACCACATGTAAAGTAAGCAGAGTTCACATCAATTGAATTGTCTGCGCCTAACTTGGAAACACAGCTGTTTCATCCTTCGGATGCCATTAACCAATATATTCTGAGCGAGGTATGTCTTTCAGTGCTCGTAAACGATACCAGCCTTCTCTTAAGTTTTTCTAACAGCACGAGGAAGTGAACGTGGCAATAACGCACGATGACGACTGGGCATTTGTGGTTCGTGACGTGAGTGATCGCAATATTTTTGCAAAGTTTTTCGGTCCAAATCTTCGATCAGGATGAAGAGGATATTCCCGATGATCAAGAACTCTTCAATCGCATTCGGAATTTTTTGAAGATTAGTAGACTTGGGCGTATGTGACCTTCATATTCCGCACCCAAATTCACTAATTCTCTGAACAGAATATGCTTTTGCTTATTTCGCTCTCGAATCAGCATCAATTTCCTCTGATACCAATAGAGCTGACATCTCGAGTGCTATGGAAGACGATGATCCCTCGATGTATCAATGAATATGGTATGTAGCCCTTGAAAGGTAGCATTTTCTTCATCTGACTCGGAGCTTCAGGCGTCAATCAGCTCTGACTCTTTTTTTCGCACCCCAGATAGTTAGTGGGCCATACTCGGGGTTACATGGTCGACCGCCACCTGCTGCCACCTTTCGATTTCAGGTGCTTAGCACTGGGCTTAGATAAAAAGTAGGTCATGCGAGCATTTTCAATGTAATGCATGTGGGCGCTGTAGTTTCCTTCACAAGGCGATAGAAGTTCAGCTCATGTCTCCCTATTTAGACTCTCCCCATGATTGGTCTCTCCGTTTCTGCTAGAATATCCTCATCATTCCGCCATCTTTGAAGCTCATAAGTTTACCGTAGTATATAACCATAGCTTCCTATTCCGGCTACATCGTTACGTCTGCAAACACCCCTCATCTCACCTCATTTGGTTTCAAGTTCATTCTCCAGCTTATCTCAATGTGGAGAGCGCGGCGAAGTGCGATCCACATCATTCCCTTCCCAGTTTAGTGTGCACCGCCCTTTGTATGTTGAATCGCCGTGTTTTCGCCGTTTGGCGCTGACGATGAGTTCGTGCAACTCAGGCTGACATATCGTATTCACCAGTAGAGATCACCTGCCAATCTTCTATTTAATTGGACCATTCTATTGAGCCCTGTTAAATCTGGCAACTATCGACAGCTTTTGGGTTTCTGAACTGGTCATGTTGTCCACTATTAATTGCCGCTTGTGGGCGTGCGTGCGTGCGAAGGTTCCTTACAACTAGGCCAAAGAGGTCGGCAAAGGGTTCATACCCTTATCTCGTTCAACCAACTCGATGTCCCCGTGCGTAGACTTGCTTTCTCTTCCTTCTTGAGATTGATTGTTTTTCTAGGCTTTTTCGCGATGCCCATGGGTTCATTATACAAGGTGGTGCGTTCTACTCCGGTGGACCACCGCCCACACCGCCCAATCCACCGCCCGCACCACCCAATCCTACTCCCTGCGACGAAATAGACGCATATTTGCGCTTTCTTCTTCCCAAAAGATTCGGATACCCTTTGTGGAGCCCAAAGCCAGGCAACTGGTTACCTCCTGCATACAGAGAACACGGGGTCTGTATTGGAGATGTTGGATTTCCGACTGAACATGGATCCTTTAGCTATCAGTTCAACGTCGGTCTCCCTCCAAATGACGCCTTGAATGTGGGAAGGGTACCCAGAGACTTCATCCAACTTGAAGGAGTGCATGACTCGGAGAACTGGATGTGGTCAGACAACGACTTGAAGCCCGGTGGCTTCATCGCTAGCAATTTCGCTCACTTCCGGAAAACAATAATCCCACCAGGGCCCAGATATGTTCCGTACGTGGCTATTTTTGATGTAATATTTTCACACTCTGAAATCTTTGAACCAACAGTATAGCGCCTCCCGAAGTTGGAGCCGGACTATCGTTCGACACAACGGCTTCAAGGGGCGCTTTGCTCATCCTACCAGAGGGTGGGGTGAGATACAACCACCAGCAGAAGATGATCTTTTTCGAACACGCCACAAGATACGCAAAGTCGTGGTTTAATCATATCAATCACGTTCTTCATCAAGGTGTAAGCGAAATTTATCTTATAACCGGCTGCGACAAGACCCGCGCGTGGGGCGTCGCATCGTTTTTGGGCGCCCGCGACCCAAGAGACGTATACTTGGAGTATGTACCCCAAGCGCCTGTCACTCCAGGCAGGAGACCTAGTTACCGTTTCCGTCGACATGATTCTGCATCGGCCTCAGCCGGCGTAGACGACTTCTTCGAAAATCAGTCTGGGTGTACTTTCTTGCGTGGCTATAAAATTACTATGCGGGAGGAGGAGGAGGGTCAGAATCCGGATATCACGCACTATACTGAATGGGGCGGAAGCGGTGGCGGTGGTGGAGGAGGTAGAGGTGGTGGAGGAGGTAAACCACATCCTCCGGGACCTTCCGGCGGAAGAGGTGTCTCCAAACGCCGAAAGTCTTATCGCGCGGTATGTATTCGGTTCGCGTCGAGATTCTGTAGTTTCTCAGACACTGATCAGTGTGTACTGCCTTTAAATTCAGGAGTATCACCCTTCTAGTACTATGAACAAATGGGTCTTGAAAATGGTACTCTCGATATTAGCAAACTCTTCACGAATGTTTTCTCAACTTCATTTCAGCATCAAGATATTGATATCGCAATAACTCATGATGATGATTGGACCGACTTGATTGACGAAGTAAGAGTTTGTCAATCAAAAAACTCGGCTCAAATTAATCTTTTCCCTGTGTCAAAACAGAATGATGGCGAGATACCGGACGACAAAGAGCTCATCCAACGTCTGAGCAGCCGCAAGCAGCTCTGTCGCTTGAGTCATGGAGGTACGTGGGTATCAAAGCAAGTCTGAATGCGATTTGAACCTATGAATAGGGTACACCTTTGCCTACTTTCGTAATGCATCGGAAGTGCAGATCAAAGATGTTCGCAGTATCGTCGCGTCACCCCTGTCAAAGCAAGGGAGCACCAGCAACATTGGAGCTGGTGTTTCTAGCGTTGTCGGCACTGTCAATACCCTTGTATCCATCTTGGAACGAGGGTTCATGGGACCGGGAGATACTGGTGAAAGGGCCGCAACGATAATCAGAGAGTGTCGCGAATTTATACAAAAGGCGAGCATCAATGACAAGCATTATCTCATGGAAGCCGAGGATATATTCTACGAACAAATGGAAGATAGTTTGAATGCGTGCGTAAATTCTTTTGAACTTTTTAATGAATGACCTTTTTTATTATATATATTATCAACAGCGCAGCGCGAAATAAGGAGAGACTTCAACACCTCGCGACGCTGGACAGGAAGAGGGAGCCGGAGTATATTCAGTGGGCCAATGTATCACGCACAATTGAATCCCTTTTGAGCGATTTAACAAGACTTCGGAAGAAGCTGGTGAGTGGCCAAATAAAGTTCGCAAAGAAAAGCCTAAACAAGCACCGGCCCAGCAATTGGCTTCTGATACAAGTATGTATCTCCGTACGCAGCCTTTCCAACCATATCCTCATTATTTTCTTAGATCATGGATCCCCCATCAGCCCCAAAACACACCAATTTGCGACGGTATCTGGGTCTTACACCGCGCCCCAAGTTGTTCGTAATACTTCAGGTGGCTCGACGGTGTATAACTCTGGTCTTCAAGGGGGAGGATATGCAATGAAGTAAGCTTATACCTCATTGTTCATCATAAAATCTTATAACTTGTCAAATAGTCCAAGTTATCCTGTTCCTGTAGCGGCCACGACATCAGCCAACTGGTCACACACGTCCACGTCTGGATCAACAAGCCATAGAACTTCAGGAACTTATCCCTATGGGAGTTCGGACCGTAGACTTTCGTCGACATCTCTCGGTGGGACAGGACATGCTCGCAATGCCAGCCTGGATAACTTGAGTATTTCCGGAACAAACCGAGATCCTGGTTTTTCTTCCAGAATCTTATCGAAGATAAAAAGTCCGTTCAAATCCTCCGACAATACCTCCGCCTACCGGATGGCCGGAGGCAACATTCCCTCTGCACGAAATTCAGCAACCGATTTGTCGACTTCGCCAAGGGCGACTCGTCGAGATTCGTTTACCAAAGAAAACGCGGAAGGTGCGTTGGCTTGGGCTCTCTCATAGAGATCATTTTTTAAGCTAAGTTACCCCTCATAGGTGGCTCCCATACTGCGCGCACCCATCGCTCGAGTTCTCGCAGTCGTCACGATCCTTCTGAGCGTTCCTCCATGTATGATTCAGTTTCAGGTCAGTCATTTTTCGCCCTAGTTTCATTGCAGACGAATCTCAGCTTTCGTCTTTGGGGTAGGCTCTATGGAGTCTCTTCGTATCCATCCCGAAGATCGTCGGCATTCATCCTACAGCAACACCACTACCACCCCACAAACGTTCCCAGCGCCATCTCAGAGTTTGACCACAACGGAGATGTACGAACAAAAACGACTGGAACGAAGCAAAAAACATCGCCCTAAGAAGGACGGCCGGTAAATCATAGTGTCGAGTAATCTACTAGAATTATCGACTGATCTCAAATGACTACCAGGAAGTGAATCGGCGAGATTGCATCCTCACGACATTTATAATCAAACTTTGGCCAGAGATACCAGTACTTTAATAATTATGTAGTATAATCACGAGAGTAACCTACGTTGCAAATATTAAAGTATACCTGGAACACCGTCTTTCCGCCACATTCGAAGATCCAAGGAGAAGCAATTATTCTATCATCCCCGATCATACTCTACAATCTGAGCTTCGATAGGTTATTAACTCCATTGGATTGGGTGCGAGTACAAAAAAAGAAGCTCTTGAAGGATCGATAAAGGAAAGTGTTAGTATCCTCGACGTGCAATCAGTCCTCTGGAAAGATCAAAGTCGACAGTCCCCCGTTCCTATCCTTAAGTACAGAGATAGAGAACGGGTTAATAGCGGGGAAAGATACCGGGGTACCTTTCACGGGTGATTCGAGGAGGATTATCTATCCCCCAATCTCGGTACACACAAGTATACTCTATAAGAAGCTCTTGTACGCAGTCCTTCGGCTGCTTCGGTGCCTATTTGCTATATTTTACCCCAAGTGTGAGAGAATTCAATCGGTTGGAATACTGCGCTATTTTACACCAGTGGAGATAATGGAAATGTATAAATGTTGCTTACTGCAAGGTCATAGTACTGTATGTGCCGCGATCAGTCTTCAAACTCCCCGACGTCACTTATCCGATTTGCCTTGCGATCAATAATAATAATAAGGATTAGTGGAACAAGGCACGAGCTTGTGTTCCGGTTCAAGAGGAGGAGAGGAAGGCCAGGGAAGGACGCTGAGGACCTGCCATTAGAGGATGTCATCGTTCAGCAATCCCACAGAAAATATGTACAATTTAGAGCCGATTTTGGCTCTACACTTGGTTGTTTCGAAATATGATGGAGGAAGACTTGAAAACGGAGACTCCATTCGGACAAAAATCGTGGTTTGCTTTGTTGATCATGATGCTGATGCTGATTCCGAACCCAAGACCTGAGGCCTGAGGCCTGAAGTTGGACTGCGATCAGAAGATATGTCATGTATGCTATCAGAAAACTGTATTCGAAAGATCGTAATACAAGATTAGATTACTTAAACTGATAATATGCTGAGATAGGCCGCGAACATGGTCTCCGCGGAAGTTGGTAAGAATCTCAACCCTTATACTTAAATATGGGAAGGCAGAGGGGTGAGGAGTGACTGGTGTTGAAAGCTGACGTTGACAAGCAACGGAGGGACAGTCGGAAGGAAGTTGGAAGGAACGGAGTAGATATGACCGATTCAGACCGGTTATGTTGCGCATTTCTTCACCGTCGGGGGCGCAAGGAAGCAACGAACAAGCACGGGGAAAAAACAGAGCACTGGCAGAACCGCCACCACTCTATGTATGCATCTGTTGTATCCTAGAGATCAAATCAGTCAACGTCCGATGCTTGAGAAATGAGATGATTGCTTACCGCGGATGAATGGGAGGTCAATGCCATTTGTGTACATGAGCATCACTGTATCAGAACATTTCTTTGAATTGGTTTTTGGATACTAGCTCATGTCAACGTCAGCGCTGTTCGATTGTTGTAGAAAAGAGTTGAGAGAGAGTTGTTACTTGAAACCACAGGGCACTTGCGACAGGTCGCTGTAACGACTGAGTATAAAAGTGACTTCTGACTTCTGAGTCCTCGGAGAAATCAGGGATATGACGCGGAAGCGAGATCGAGGAGAGTCCTTCAAGCTCAAGGTTCCGATAGTTCGCCCGAGTGCTATCTGAACAATAGATGCTAAGTTGGTAATGTGCGTTGTAACTTCTGATGGAGGTCTTTAATGGCACTACGTCGGGTAGAGGGCTCGGGCAGCCCGCTGAGCAATTTTCACCGGGTACTTACTGGGTAAATCACCATATCCTATCCTATCCATCAAAATATCTGTCCTAATTTCACTGAGTCCCGGACTCCGTCGAGCTGATAACAGGCCCCGGTCGACAAAGATGATGCTGATTCTCGGTTGAAGCGCTGAAGCCTGGAAGTTTACTCTTAAACCCAGAGCCGGCTTGCCAAGTGAGCGACAAATGTTGAATCAAATGTTGGTTCCGGCTCCGAGTGAAATTGTCACTGAAAACAATATCCTGGAATCGGACTAGTAGATAAGTCGAAGGCGCGAAAAGAGGCGCGTTCAAATTTATGTGCACTGGGTAAGTGTTTCCGCTGGATACTGGAACCTGGAAGCCATTTTGGGTGAACAATGTGCGACTGAATTTTGCCTTATCCGCCTTCCGATGCTGGGGGTCGCTTGCAGGGTAGTCCGAGAATGAGAACTTTCGCAGGGAAAGGCACCGACGTTCTTCCGGCCTGCAAAAATATAACCAAAAAATGGCGGAAAAACTGGAAGAAATGGAAGTTTAAGATTCAAAATCAGCTAAAATCAGGTCTGCGAACGTTTCTGTCGATCTGACTTGAGCCAGAGGCGGCGGATTCTGTGATTTTGTGAGTGATGGGATTCTGCCAATCGGCAATCAGCGGCGGATATTTTAGTGATGGTAAATTCACACCGAATATAATACGCTGCTATTGTCTAGATAAGCAGTTTTCCCCCACCAACACCTTCTTAGAACGCCGGCCTAACGCCACTCTTTCTCCTTCTCCTCCTCCCTCCTCACCGACTCCTCCTCGTCGATAGCAAGGGTACCGCCTGGTAGTACGTTGATCTAAATTGGCAGATCTAAACCCTCAATTCTGACCCAGCACCTGTTTAGTCTCGCGACCCTTGTCCGGCTTCAACGAAATCCGCCTCGAAATAACGGTCGAGCTCAGCTCCCGCAACGACACTGCAAGCAAAAAAACCCATTTGTTTTCATCCAAAAATGACTCTCGGAATCGCCATTCCTTCACCCTCTGGACGAGGCTCGCCTCTCTCGGACGATTCATCTCAAATCCAGACCCCAATCTCACCTTCGTTTGCTGAGGCCACAGCCAGCACACAGTCCTCATCCGCCAATGCCGGCTCCTCCCACGGTGCGACTAACAAACGCAAGGCTGCTCGTCGAGCAAACACAGCTGAGCGTCGCGCCACCCACAATGCTGTTGAACGAGCCCGCAGGGAGACTCTGAACAGCAGATTCTTGGTATGTTGATCGTAGAACGTGTTAAGAGCGAAATCATGTAATCAAACACATCATCTTTTCTCTAGGACCTTGCTGCGTTGCTCCCAAACCTATCCCAAATCCGACGTCCCTCTAAATCCGCTATCGTCAATTCTTCCATTGCCCACGTTCACGCTTCACGCCGACATCGCCAACTGGCATCCCGCGAGCTACGCCTTCTCAAGCTCGAAGCGGATGCTCTTCGACGAGAGCTTAACGAATGGAGAGATCGAGCTGGGATACCCCGGGTCCAAGAACCTGTTCGGGGCGATGGGTTCAGTATGATTCTCAGTGGTGAGATTGAGATGCTGCCTATACCCAATCTCGACGAAGAAGAGGGAGAATATCTCTATGGGGACGATGACGGAAACGGTTTCGTCAGCGGCGCCAACGAACACGAGGCTTATGTTCCCATACCTCACCGACCTTCTTCGAATCATGGATTCGATATGTCGATGGAACAACAGCAGCAGCAGCAGCAACAACAACAACAACAGCATATGATGATGCGTCGTGGGGCTGGTCCAATGGTCGCTTCCCCAGGGGGTATAGCCGTAGAAAATCCGGCGATGGGGGGTTTGATGTTCAATAATAACATGAACCCCATTCCGACCTATCCATTGAACAACTTCATGCCTGAGATGGACCAGAGCAAGTGGGGTTCAGCCCCGCCTGCCTTACCTGGCGCCGGATCTGATATTCGAAGGAGCAGGAGTAGAGCGATGAGTGCCAGTACCAGTTCGAGCGGAGGCGCTAGTCCTCCGTTGGGGTACTTTGTCCCGGGTTGGAATACCGCTGTGCCACAACCACCGAACATGGCCGGGGGTGTAGGTGGGATGATGGCCGGGGGAGGCGGAAGCGTAGGAGGGAACGGTGCTGCATTCTCCATGATGATGTAGAAGGGGATTTCAATTCTTTCTTCCTTCCTCGTCATCTTCCCGTTCCCTCTGGTATTTTATTTCGCTTCGCTTTCCTTTCTCTGTTCCTGCCTTAAAATCCAAATCCATGTATGTATATATGCCCCTTGCACGCACCGTTGCTTTTCAACCGCCCCCCTCTCACCCCTTTTCATGGTTGTACATACATATCTATGCTTTGCTCATGGTTCTTATAGCTTTTTTTATGATATGATATTGCTTCTGCGTTCGATTAAATACCCCCCTCCTCCTCGTACTGCGTTGAATCGCTGCCTTTTTGCGCGTTCGACGAGTACTTCTCTCATCCACCCCAAGCTATCTTCAACCACACTGGGGTTCACGAACACTTGATACATGACCTCTTCTCTTTCGCCCCTTCCTTCCCCTCCCTCTCTTTATTCAATAAGATTACTCGTCTACCGCATGAAGTAGAATGGACCCCCTCTCGCACAACTTTACTTCCACTCCCTCTCCACCCTCCCGCATCCTTTTGGAAATTATTAGTTGTCCTATTCTATCCCTACTGTAGACGACGCTTTCCATTCTTTTTGTTCATAAAAGTATCAAATGAGAAGAAAGAGAAAACCGAAAAAGAAAAAAAAATCGTTGTGTCGAGGCGAGGTCATCTAAAAAGTTCCAAAGTTCCAAAGTTCAACAAAAGAAAATACTAGCAAAAGGTTGAGGGGCAGAAACATAAATGATGCATATATACCTCAAAAGCGACAACAATCTTGCGATCTGGAACTTAGATATACGCAAGAAAGGGCTTTCTAGGCCTTCCTGAATAGCTATATAACAAATGTATAATTAACGGTTTGTATCGCCGCCGTCCCCAGCGAGTCACCAGTTTTCCCCTCGTCAAACGAACGCATTACTATTACTCGAGATCGTCCCGGTAAAGATGAGCCCTTGTCCCATTCTGTGTCAAGCAGGTCGTGAGCTATGAATGGTTTCGTTCCAGTTCGGGTTTCATTCCAGTTCGGGTTCGGTGCTTCGGCGTTCGGCGTTCGGCCTTTGTCCATGCGTGCGCGGAACGAGGAGAGGGTCAAAGTCATTCAGAACACATTGTATCCGTCGTCGCCTTCCCGGCGACAATACATGATGTTGCCCATATACTGAGGTCGCGGCGCAAAATCTCCGGGTGTTTGTAGAGCCAGCGGTGAACTACAGAAAAGAGAGAGTCAGGAGCGAGTCTCATTAAGAAAAGATTAATGACATATTTTGAAGAATATCACAGTAGACCTGGGCGAACTCCATCAAAAACTCGTCCAAATTCTGAGGGACAATCAAGATATAGACAAGTTTTTGAGCGAGTTCGCCCAGCTCTACAATATCAGCTACATTTTGGATCATCCAAGCCATAGCCAAGATTTCTGCGGGAGGCCTGTATTGAACATGGGGGCCAGATTATCGGATGCCAATCCCTGACAGATGGCGATGAGAAATTTGTTCAACGGGCCATAAAGCTTCTGAAAGTGTTATTCTCAAGTCCTCGCCGGTTCCCAGCAACTGCCAAGTACGCCTCTAATCCTCCTCATCCAATCCTCCTCATCGAGTGGATGCCAAATGAGCTACCCTTCAGATTCTGATCAAAAATAATTTGATCAAAGGTGCGTAAATCCACTGTAGATTTACGCATCTTTTCTCCAAAAGTTTGGGTCTTGACCGCTTGAGCACGTCCCAGTGGAGGGTTCATTGTATACTCTGAATGGACACGCCGAACAAGTAAACAAAATATACTTTTCCGTGACCGGAGAGCAGAGGCAGGACGTGGATGGTGAAGCAAAAAAAAGCATCGTCCCGGGCCGCTTTCCGCCGTTTCGTAAGACCAAATTTGCCACACTCGCATGCTCCCTGTTCGAATATTGACGCAGATGTCGGTGTCTTTTCGCACACTGATCTGACGGGATTGAGAGGCTCACGAAATAGCATATTCTAAGTCACATGGTTTCCATTTCTCAGTAGAGTTTGCAGACAGACAATTTGATTACGGCTACCTAGCGCAATGGTGGCTTCGATTGCTGGGCGTACCAAAAGGTTGCAGGTTCGAGTCATGCGGTGGTTATGAACATGGAGGATTGTTTTTCTTCATCGACGCACTTCTCAAAAGAACAGTCTTCGGAATGCTCTTCCAACTGCTTGTATTTGAACTTACATAATAGGAAGGAAGGAAGGAAGATTTATTACACGGCATGGTCCACGATCTGAACGCCGGTTTCTAGAGATTCTCCAGGTGCAAGGACGATACCTTAAATTTTTTGACCGAGTGTAATCGTTAGCGACTGTTTTTAAGACCTGATTCAGATAGTAAAGAGTCTGAGGGGAGTAGTGAATTTTCGGGGGGGGGGGGAGGGAATTCCCTGCGAATGTCAATTCATGCTGTCATTCGACATATGCATACTGCAGGAGGAAAAAAATATACTGTGCTATCAGTGGCTTCAGGGGATTTATCAGAACGCTGTCGCTTTACATCAACGGGCCAGTTGGACTAGACCAACTTCTAATACGCTGGTGTTTCCTCTTTGAATGGATGGTCAAACTACGCAGATTACGGTAGTACTAATGCTGCACAAGGTACGGATTTGTTAAGTAAGGTCGCGTATCTGGACGTATGCCACGCAAAGCGTGAATGCGTTATACAGATAATCCTACTACTTCGCCAGTCTGATCCTGATAGGCAGCTGAGGATTTTCATCTTCTCCGACTACAGGAACCGTAATACTATTCATTTGCCAGAAGGTCTTCGCATCTTGAACAGATGGCAGGAATTCAAACTTCTCCACAAGGATGGATATGACCGTTTCTGCAGGATGAAATCAGTCCATGTCTTTACGTCCGAGATCGAATATAAAGCTCACTCATCTCTAATTGGGAGAATTTGAACCCACTGAGGAGCGCTCCTTTAGCGCCGCTTCAAAATTTAGAGTATAGGATATTGACACGTACATGCAAGATCGCCCACCACCAGCGAACGTCATTCTAAGAAGAGGGTCAGCTCTGCAGACTTGCCAGAGGGAAAAAAACCTTGACTACAGATGAGAATATACTCCGGGAATGGGTGCGTCAAGCACTGCGCTAGGTAAAGAAGAAAGCCAGCGCTCTGGCTTCCATTCATCGGCATCTGCGGGTGACGATGCGTAGTCAGAACTAGTGCCACGAGAAATATATTGAACGGATATATTAACATACCTTTTCCCCATAGATCAGTATTTCTATTCGCGTTGAAAATCGACACGAGGATGCTAGTGCCTTTAGGAACAGCTATTTCATGCATTTGAGTACCATCGAGACCCAGGACTGGTTTGTGGAGGGGTAGAACACCGTCTTTCCTCGCTCTACGGGGAGCTAAATCCAAACATTGAAAAAAGAGGACGACAAGCAGCTTACGTTCTAAATAAATAGGGAACTGGCGGATACCTTCATAAGATGAACATCAGACGAAATCATGAAACCACTCAAAAGTGGATAAACCAACAAACGAAGAGTTTCCCGACATATTGCATCGAGATAGGGTAGGTTGACTAGATCCTGGTAGGAGATATCCTGCCCCCCGTTCTGTTCTCTTGCTTGGGTGAGCTCACTTCGTAGTTTTCCTTGCACATCCGGGTGATTGACAAGTAGATGCAAGGTGCGTGCTATAGCGTTCTTTTGGGGATCTATCAATTGTACGTCCTTCATATTGAGAACGCAATCACTCACCGAGGTGGTATCCATTGCTGCAAAAATCAATGTACTGGAGTACATCAACTTCGGCTTATAGGTCAGGAAAATCCAGTGGACTCACTTCATCTGCGAACATCGGTACAATGAGCAAAAAGGTAGCATCTAAATAAGGAAAACGGAATACCTGACCAATGACTTCGCTGTCTGCGAGTCTATCTTCATCCACGGCTTTCATGTTCTCTTTCACTTTATATGCTATGTGAACTAGCAGTTGCGAGAGAATAGCGTCTCCACTCACTCAGAATACTAATTAGGTCTTTTCCTCTCCCAGTTTGCTGCGTGATCGCCTCATCCCCGACCTCAAATACTTTTTTCTTTTCTTCGTAAATTTCACTCGCAACTTCATGCATGTAATCGACCATGTCGCGCATATGATGCAAGTCCTTCCAAGGCAACAGATTTACAATAAAACGGCGGAATTTGGGAGAACCAATACGGGCCACTCGGGGGAAAATAGTTGTTATCCAAAATTGCAAGCGTAGAAAGGTAGGTCTAAGCAGATATTAGTGTGAAGCAGATCATTTATCAGTGAGAACGCAAACACTAATTGCTTGATTATACGAGGATATGGATGTGCGCTTTCTTCGCCCACCAAAGGATCGAAGGAATATCCGAGGCCAGCTTGGCCAATTAGTTCCAAGGCAGTACGACCCATCCAGGACAGAACGTCAATCTGCAACCATTTAGAAATTGCCAGCCCCGCCGGAACTAATCAAAATAACTCATACCTCCTGGATCTCTGGCCCGCTCTCCAATTTGGTCACAATTGCACCTTCGAGCTGCCGTCCGAAATCAGTCAAATATACTGACTCATTGATTCGATATGAAAAGGCAGCTCACCCTATGCGTGACCTCCAAAAACAACGGGTCTATAGACCATCAACACGGGAGGAGACATCAACAGAGCAAGCATCCACTCACACATGCCTCGCAGGTGAGCAGCAGAAAAGACCGGATTTAGCATCTTTCGTTGTCTCCGATGATCATTTCCTGTAGTTCGATGTTGAGTCAGATTCACTATAGTTATTGGGGGGAAAAATACCTCGAGTTCCAAGCAATCCAGGTCCGAATAGCAGCTGATTGAGCCTGAAATAGTGTTTAGATTGAAATCCAAACTGATGCTTTACCAAACGCCCACTTTATGAAGTAATCGGCTTCATCGAAGGTTTCTTGATCCTGCGAGTATGTCAGCTAACTTTTCGATGGAGTGGAAATGACTGCTTTACCTTTACAAAAATAGTGTGCATAGCCCTCGCGTCAAAGGTGTAAAGGGCTCGAGACTGATACAGAAAATTCAGGGCTCGACTCGGTCCATTGATCAGCGGGAGACATTCACATACCCCGAACGGACCATGGAGATGAACCATGCTGCCGTCTGAGAGAAAGAGTGAATATTTAGAAACAATCAAGGCAGTAACGCATCCATTACTTACATTCCTTTGCCAAAAACTCGTGATAACTCCAAGCCGTCGGGTTGAACATTTGCAGAAAGTTACCGCCAAACCAGGACGCTGGTTTTGGACCAGGTACATTCTCGATGCTGGACAACCTTCTCCACCTTCCTCGATAGGCGGTGCGAAGGAATATCAGGGCCGCGACCAAAAGTCCTATTTGCCAGGCAGGATAGTCAGTAGTCTTTATCATGGCGGTCAAAGTAAATAAGGAAAAACAGGAAGAGCTCTCTCCCCACCACCTTATATTGCGCGAACCTAAAGGAAATTCTGATAAAGTTTTTGCAAAATGTGGTTCGCATCAAGTCCGTCTGCTCGGTAACCGTACTTGTTTTGATCAACCGGTTTTAGCCACAATAGTTTACGATCATTTGTTTTATCTACGGTACATCGTATTTACAGGATAGGATATAGGATATGAATTATACGTCCGATTCTCGAACGACCAGTTTACCATACTACTACATACACAATGTAGACTACTACAGTACACATGGGGCCCGATCTCCTCTTTGGACAAATATATAAGCGTGATTCGTTTCAAAGTATTCGTAATTTCTCAGGCCCACCACTTTTCCCTCCAAAATCATGAAAGACAGTTTCGTTTGCGCAATCAGGGTTGTCGTTGTTATGTAAACAAGAAACCTCTCTAGAGGGGCCGGGAAACCGCAAGCGAATTCTCGCGGAGACTTTTGACCTGGTTGGGAAGGCTTGCGGCGCGCGGACTCAATTGAAGCCGGGTTTTGGCATGAAGCAACGCCACGACACGGCACAGCCACGAAACAGCCATATATGGGTTTAATTTCGCAACGTCCGAGATGACCGAGTTCCGGTGTCCCCGGTAACCGGAGTTCCTGACTGCCCCTATGCGACCCGTTTTGGGGAGTGAGTGTTTGCTCTAATCACTAATCAACTTCAGTGACGCACAAGGCCTTCTTGACACTCCCTCAACAACCAATGTGTAGATGGACCCTTCAAGGTGCGGGAATGTCAGAACGGGAGGAGGGGCAGGCGCTTCGGAACTTGCGGATTCAGAGGTTGCTGCTTGATGATTTGAGAAGAGCAAAGATTGTGGCGAAGTGTGAGTCGAGGAGTGAGTCTATGGTGCGCTGCGAGTTCCCCCCCCTGCTCTTTCTGCTTCCCCTTCCTGTCAACTCGCAGTTTTTTCGGCTGCAATTCTCGTTCTACGTGGTATTCCAGAGTCCTTTTGCTGCTCCTCTTGCTATAACCTAGCTTGAAATATTGAGATGGACTCGACTCCATGTTCGGGATGAGCCCGAGTTTATCGTGGGGGGGCTATAAACTAACATTTTTCCAACGAATTTTTGAGGTCAGGCTGCGAATATGTTTAGACAACAGTCGAGGGAAGGGGGTAAAAGGCCTACCTCGCTCTCGACAATGATAGAACGGTCGTAAAAAACAACCGAGTTTGTAATCATTATCGGTTTTGAAACCGGGGAGAAGAGCGCTTAGCAGCGACTACATTCCGGATCCAGAGGACTCAGGAGTAGACGCTGCACTGGAAACCCAGCAGAAATAGCCCAAAGCGTTCGCGAGGATGGGGGTTTTTCGGTAGAAAGAAAGGATAGTCGACGCCCATTCGATCCAGCGCGTTCCGTCATCCCTTGTTTCTCAGCCCCTTTGTCGCGGCCTTCACGTCCCTCCCCCCATTCACGTCCCTATCTTTCCCTTCCAACGCGACGAAGTTCACTGTCTTGGACTCGTAGACTAGGCGGTTGTTCGAGAGAAACGAGGTGGCACGAACAGAAAGAAAACCGACATTTTCGCACTTTGCCGTTCCCCTTCTTGCCCCTGCGAACGGGCGTCGAAGATGTTACAGACCAGCTGCTCAGCGGAGATGGACACGTCCAGTGATGCAGCAGGAGCGAACGTGCCTGGAAAAGGACAACGTGGACTGTTATTGACGACAAGCAAAGCTCTTCATAACGTTTCCGCGACGCCAAAGGACATGGACCGTCGGTATCATGAGTGGTTTGATGCCTGCTTTCATACTAGAGGTGGGCGAGAAGGCGGCGATAGGGAGGGGACTTGGGGGGTGAATGGAAAATGTGGGACGGGGGTCGCTGCTCGATGGCGGATATGCTAGTCGCGCAGGAGGTCAAAGCTTGATATCCTGTGAAGACATCGAGTACATCCATTGTACCCAATAGACCAGCTGTCGTCGGAGAGGCCGCCTCAAGAACTCTCCTACCTTAAGAACCCTCCTACCTCACGAAAAGGAAAATCAATAACAAATCAGTCAAAACCCGTGATTAAAAACTCGCTGAGCACCCAGCGTATCTTCTAGCCCAAGTCCGGGGATGAGATGAAGAACTTGCAGATGGTGTGGACGGAGAACCAGGTGTAAAAGACGGCGAAAGTATCGTAGTCATCGATCGAGTTGATTCCGAAGAGCATAACTTCCCAAGGTTGGTGTTCGATTTGACCGAGATGGATGTAGGAAGGCGAACGACATAGGTGCCGTTAGAGGATATTATAGAAAGGACGGCAGGCAGGCAGGCGCTGCGTAATCGAGTCGGTTTTTGTCGTTAGCCCAAACAACCGAATGTAACGACTTTTTGAACCCGTTTCCCATTCCCTTCCCGTCAGCGGAGGGGACGCCAGCGGAAACAAAAGCATTGACGACGGCAACAAGGGTGTTATACTACGAATACTGCAGTTCGTTAGTGAGCTTGAATGGACACGCCGAACAAGTAAACAAAACATACTTTTCCGTGACCGGAGAGCAGGCAGGACGTGGATGGTGAAGCAAAAAAAGCATCGTCCCGGGCCTCTTTCCGCCGTTTCGTAAGAACAAATTTGCCACGCTCCCTGTTCGAATATTGACGCAGATGTCGGTGTCTTTTCGCACACTGATCTGACGGGATTGAGAGGCTCACGAAATGGCATATTCTAAGTCACATGGTTTCCATTCCTCAGTGGAGTTTGCAGACAGACAATTTGATTACGGCTACCTAGCGCAATGGTAGCGTGTTTGGCTTCGATTGCTGGAGGTTCGAGTGATGTGGTGGTCATGAACCCAAAGGATGGATTTGTTGTTCTTCATCGAAGCACTTCTCAAAAGAACAGTCTCCGGAATGCTCTTCCAACTGCTTGTATTTGAACTTACATAATAGGAAGGACGATACCTTAAATTTTAAAATTTAACGGAGTGTAATCGTTGGCGACTGTTTTTGAGACCTGATTCGGATAGTAAAGAGTCTGAGGGAAGTAGTGAATTTTCGGGGGGGGGAATTCGCTGCGAATGTCAATTCATGCTGTCATTCGACATATGGAGGAAAAAATATACTATTAGTGAGGGGGATTTATCAGAACACTGTCGCTTTACATCAACGGGCCAGTTGGACTAGACCAACTTCTAATACGCTGGTGTTTCTTCTTGGAATGGATGGTCAAACTACGCAGATTACGGTAGTACTAATGCTGCACAAGGTACGGATTTGTTAAGTAAGGTCGCGTATCTGGACGCATGCCACGCAAAGCGCGAATGCGTTATACAGATGATCCTACTACTTCGCCAGTCTGATCCTGATAGGCAGCTGAGGATTTTCATCTTCTCCGACTACAGGAACCGTAATACTATTCATTTGCCAGAAGGTCTTCGCATCTTGAACAGATGGCAAGAATTCAAACTTCTCCACAAGAATGGATATGACCGTTTCTGCAGGATGAAATCAGTCCGTATCTTTACGTCCGAGATCTAATATAAAGCTCACTCATCTCTAATTGGGAGAATTTGAACCCACTGAGGAGCGCTCCTTTAGCGCTGCTTCGAATTTCAGAGTATAGGATATTGACACGTACATGCAAGATCGCCCACCACCAATGAACGTCATCCTAAGAAGAGGGTCAGCTCTGCAGACTTGCCAGAGGGAAAAAAACCTTGACTACAGATGAGAATATACTCCGGGAATGGGTGCGTCAGTCACTGCGCTAGGTAAAGAAGAAAGCCAGCGCTCTGGTTTCCATTCATTGGCATCTGCGGGTGACGATGCATAGTCAGAACTAGTGCCACGAGAAGAATATTGAACGGACATATCAACATACCTTTTCCCCATAGATCAGTATTTCTATTCGCGTTGAAAATCGACACGAGGATGCTAGTGCCTTTAGGAACAGCTATTTCATGCATTTGGGTACCATCGAGACCCAGGACTGGTTTGTGGAGGGGTAGAACACCGTCTTTCTTTGCTCTACGGGGAGCTAAATCCAAACATTGGAAAAAGAGGACGACAAGCAGCTTACGTTCTAAATAAATAGGGAACTGGCGGATACCTTCATAAGATGAACATCAGACGAAATCATGAAACCACTCAAAAGTGGATAAACCAACAAACGAAGAGTTTCCCGACATATTGCATCGAGATAGGGTAAGTTGACTAGATCCTGGTAGGAGATATCCTGCCCCCCGTTCTGTTCTCTTGCTTGGGTGAGCTCACTTCGTAGTTTTCCTTGCACATCCGGGTGATTGACAAGTAGATGCAAGGTGCGTGCTATAGCGGTCTTTTGGGGATCTATCAATTGTACGTCCTTCATATTGAGAACGCAATCACTCACGGAGGTGGTATCCATTGCTGCAAAAATCAATGTACTGGAGTACATCAACTTCGGCTTATAGGTCAGGAAAATCCAGTGGACTCACTTCATCTGCGAACATCGGTACAATGAGCAAAAAGGTAGCGTCTAAATAAGGAAAACGGAATACCTGACCAATGACTTCGCTGTCTGCGAGTCTATCTTCATCCACGGCTTTCATGTTCTCTTTCACTTTATATGCTATGTGAACTAGCAGTTGCGAGAGAATAGCATCTCCACTCACTCAGAATACTAATTAGGTCTTTTCCTCTCCCAGTTTGCTGCGTGATCGCCTCATCCCCGCCCTCAAATACTTTTTTCTTTTCTTTGTAAATTTCACTCGCAACTTCATGCATATAATCGACCATGTCGCGCACATGATGCAGGTCCTTCCAAGGCAACAGATTGACAATAAAGCGGCGGAATTTGGGAGTACCAATACCAGCCATTCGGGGGAAAATAGTTGTTGTCCAAAATTTCAAGCGTAGAAAGGTAGGTCTAAGCAGATATCAGTGCTAATCAGATCATTTTTCAGTGAGAACGCAAACACTAATTGCTTGATTATACGAGGATATGGATGTGCGCTTTCTTCGCCCACCAAAGGATCGAAGGAATATCCGAGGCCGGCTTGGCCAATTAGTTCCAAGGCAGTACGAGCCATCCAGGACAGAACGTCAATCTGCAACCATTTAGAAATTGCCAGCCCCGCCGGAACTAATCAAAATAACTCATACCTCCTGGATCTCTGGCCCGCTCTCCAATTTGGTCACAATTGCACCTTCGAGCTGCCATCCAAAATCAGTCAAATATACTTACTCATTAATTCGATCTGAAAAAGCAGCTCACCCTATGCGTGACCTCCAAAAACAACGGGTCTATAGACCATCAACACGGGAGGAGACATCAACAGAGCAAGCATGCACTCACACATGCCTCGCAGGTGAGCAGCAGAAAAGACCGGATTTAGCATCTTTCGTTGTCTCCGATGATCATTTCCTGGAGTTCGAAGTTGAGTCAGATTCACCATAGTTATTGGGGGGAAAAAATACCTCGAGTTCCAAGCAATCCAGGTCCGAATAACAGCTGATTTGCCCTGTAATAGTTTTTAGATTGAAATCCAAACTGATGCTTTACCAAACGCCTACTGTATGAAGTGATCGGCTTCATCGAAGGTTTCTTGATCCTGCGAGTATGTCAACTCACTTTTTGATAGAACGGAAATGACTGCTTTACCTTTACAAAAATAGTGTGCATAGCCCTCGCGTCAAAGGTGTAAAGGGCTTGAGACTGATACAGAAAGGTCAGGGCTCGACTCGGTCCATTGATCAGCGGGAGACATTCACATACCCGAACGGACCATGGAGATGAATCATGCTGCCGTCTGAGAGAAAGAATGAACAATCAAGGCAGTAACGCATCCATTACTTACATTCCTTTGCCAAAAACTCGTGATAACTCCAAGCCGTCGGGTTGAACATTTGCAGAAAGTTACCGCCAAACCAGGACGCTGGTTTTGGTCCAGGTACATTCTCGATGCTGGACAACCTTCTCCACCTTCCTCGATAGGCGGTGCGAAGAAATATCAGGGCCGCGACCAAAAGTCCTATTTGCCAGGCAGGATAGTCAGTAGTCTTTATCATAGCGGTCAGGGTAAATAAGGAAACGCAGAGAGAGCTCTCTCTCTCCCCACACCGTTCTTTCTCTTTATATTGCGCGAAGCTAAAGGAAATTCTGATAAAGTTCTTGGAAGGCCCGGTAACTATACATACGCGTTGCCCTAGATTTTTGACAGCAAGCCGCAACACGGTATCGAATCAGAAAATTTCCCGATGAAGTCGTTATTTTGACATTTGTGAGCATCTGAATTTTGTAAAGCGGCCAACCTCGGTTAGAACCAGGGCTGAGCAGCTCGAGGCCCGATGACTGAGCGTAAATCGCGTCAGTCAATTGGTAGTGTGGCCTCTATGACTATCGGAGTACTAAGCATAGAATTGGAGTGAATTCTGAGGAAGAGAAGAAAGTTCCTTACAAGGTCGATCCCTAGACATCTGACAAAAAAAGACGTTATGGAAATGACATATCGTTCGCGGTATATTCGCCCTTGAACTGAACCCGTTCGCTGCATTCATGGAACTGAACGATTGACTGATAAGGATCGAGCAGGTTACGTTCCATCTTCCCTGCACCCATTTTCCATCATCGTCAATCTGGTTGAATTGATTGGGCGTACGCATGTATAGAGCTGAGCCGCGTTGCACGATTTGGAGAAAATCACCGCCGCCACGACCGACCATCGAAACAGGACTTCAGTCAGAGAAGTACCCAATAACAACAAACATACAGACAAACGTACAGGCGCACAAGAACAACAAAAAAGCAACGATATATACCTATGTACGAATGTATGTGCACTGAGAAACTGTATGTGATACATCAGAAATCAGAACTCATTATTAATTATTCCACTAACCGAGAAGCAAATATCGTCTCGTCTCGCCTCCGCCCCTTTCACTTTATCTCTATACCACGCTCCCTCCCCCCCTCGTAAGCACTCACTCCTCATCCTCATCCTCCCCCAAAATATGCTGCTGCTCCGCAGCCCTTCCATCAACCGCCTGGGACCTTGACGGAACCCGAGCATACCATTTGGCAGCTCCTTGACCATGCTCATGACCATGCGCCGAAAGAGGCGTCCGGAGCTCTATACCTCCGCCTGCAGCATCATCGTATTCTCCGCGGTGCTGACGTTCATGTGTAAAAGCCGAAGAAGTTGCCGAGGCATTTCGTCCAGATGTAGCGTATAGATTGATGAGGAATACGATGAGGAGATATAACACGAAAGATATACTGTGAGAAGATGTCGGTATTAACTCTTCCAGTTTTGACCACACAGTTCGAGCGGAGAGACTTGCCTGAAAGTGATTAGGATATACGTGACATGGTCCATTTCGTTGTCATGCACATAGTCGAGCTCTTCGTCAGTGGCTGAAATGAATAATAAGCTGGGAGGGGCTAAAGTGAGTGACTATTTAGAATGAGGTAGAGGAGTGGAGAAGGGCTTACCCAGCAGTGACGAGAAGCTATCCGAAAGGGAAAGAAAAAGAAAAGACTTCAGAATCTCCATCCAACGGTACCGGCGAGAGAACCTACATAGGGAGGGAGATGACGAAATACTTTCGCTGCAGCCGTTTTCTCCTCCTTCGCCTCTCGCATGCCATTATCTAGCGTCGGTGCAAATTGCTCTCTTGGACTCGCCAATGTGTGATCGCTGCTATCATCGGGAACCACCGAATGAGAGGAACCCGATTGGGCAAAGGTGGGAACGAAAAAGCAGATTTCAATAATACGAGTGACGCCCGCCAGACCAAGCGTGTATCCGAACAGGGCATGGACACGAGTCGATATCATCAACGCCTGAGCGTGTTCAGACATAGCCCAACCTGTAAGAATGATACTATTGACAAGATTAGTACATGTGTGTCGATAGCAGAAGGAACATTTACATGATAGCGGGCACGACAGTTCTCTGAGAAAGGCGATGATGAGATTCAGAAACTGAGAAAACGATAAGAAGAAACTCGAACCTGATTCTTTCGCGCGAGGAAGATGCCTAATGCACCTCCAGTCCACCCTGTTTCCATGTTTTAGAGGAGTCGGATTCGAAGCATAGAGAACATACAAAGGACGCCGAGAATTCTGCAGAATGCTTGTTTAAAACCAAGGAAGTTTAGGGGGTAAAATTTTCAACCACTCACGTGTGTTGCATATCTTTCGCAGACCAGTGAGATCCACGGTGCTCCGTAAATGTATTGACTAGCGAAAGGATTGAGATTGCGCTACAGGTTAACTGAAGCGTTGAAACATACCGATTCCCTACGTGAGCCAGGTCGTAGGTTAAGAGACGTTCAAAGCGAGAATGTGCATCACACTCACCCAGAGCATAATGACCCTAGCGAGCAAAGATATAAGCAGAAGCGACTAGGCTTGAATCATCCTCACGTACCAAGAATCCCACCATTCCGGACTGCGTCCACTCCTTCGTACCCAAGCTTCTCCAACAAGCAGCAATATTGCCATGATCGTCCCATACGCGATGAAGCCGCTTCCCATGATATAGTGAGCCAGACACTGTCCTAAACTGCCGCCGCGACAGTAACCACGGAAAGTGATTGCACCAAAGAGCATCTGAGTCCATCCGAGAATTGGATAAGACTTTCCAACTAGACCGTGCAAACGGACGGCCCACGGACGCAGTGACCGTTCATGGATATGAAGCTTGAGATAGATGCCCACAACGAGTTGTGTAAGAATGGGTATTAGAAGGATGTTGGCCATTGTACCGTGAACACCGGCCAGAAAAGCGCGACCTTTGTGTGCGTGCCCAAGGAAATATCCTCCCAACGTCAATGCAATGCCAGTGCTCTGTGATAAAAACAAAAAATAAAAATCAAAGTTTTGTTAGCCAACTACCTGCTAGATTATAACAAAACGGACCTGCAGGGGAACATGCCATCTACTTCTAGAGAGTCCAAAAACCATTCCAACTGGGAATAATAAGCCCCATATTATAGCCTGAAGGAAAATGTGAATCCAGAGAATTGCGTCCACTGGTTTTGAAGCGTCTTCTTCCGAGAGTTCGTCGTGGTGAGCGTGCGCAGCAACATTGATAGGTGTACAACAGATAAATAGAACCAAAAGCACAGTTCTGACCAGAGCAGAAGCCATGGTGGCGAAAAGGAAAGAGACGATAAAGGCGCTGAAACCCAATCGGAAATGACCGATATGATTACGTGAGAATTCTGTTGCCTCTCCTGCACCTCTCCGGCGGCATGGCGGAAGGTAGCGGCAATTTCTACAACATCGTTCAGATTTTCTGATCGGCGAAAGTGCGTATCATTCTGTGTGCTAAAACTCTATAGGGTTGTGGGCATTGGACCCACAACACCGCCTGCGGAATCTCAGGCAGGGTTCGCAGGAAGCACTCCAGGAAGCAAAGATACAGTAAAAACAGATTGAGATCACATCTTCGCGCCTCAAAAAAGAAATATGGGCCAAATATCTCTCCTGGCCTCCGCGGGCTATTCTTCCAACGGAAATTCCTTCCAACTTGAGTCACAACTTTCGGGCTCCGAAAATCAATAGTAACAGCACTTGTAGATTTATCGGACAAGTCCCCTTACCACGTGGTAAAACTATTTTTTGGTCCTTTGTCTTCGCCACTCCAGCTCTTGGTCCTTTTTTTCCCCTCTGGCGAAAGACTTGTCGCACTTGTCGCCGGAGCGGCACAATGTACAACGATCGAACGTCAGACGACAGAGGTCCTCCAGTGCACCACTCTCGCTCTACACCGAACTCGTCTTCTTCCGAACCCACCATGAAAAGGTTACGAAGAGATGATTATCAGGTTCTCCAAGATGGGGGCAATAGACACACCAGGCAGCCACCACGATCCTCACACTGGTCCAATAATTGGGTCTATCCTCGACGTTCTCGTATACCTCCAAGTAGTCATTACTCATCATATGAAGCCTCTCCTCCCCATCGTGACTCGAGTTATTTGTCCCGAGACCTACAAATCAAGAAACCTGGATTGTTCAGAAGAAATGAAGAAGAGACTAATCCAGCCTCTAGTGCTCCCCAACATGCTCCGGGCGTCGTTGACCCCCTGAGGCTACCCATGAGCATGAGGTAAGTTCTATGCCGCTAATCGACGATGATTCACCTCACCATGATTTTCTCTCGTATTACTCGTAGGAAAACAAAGAACCCGCAATGAAATTCTCTACTTCCGAAACCAGACAAGATCAACTTCCTTCCAACACCCTCCTCGTCCGCAACATCCTTGTGAGTCTTGGTGCGATTCGTACCGGTACCTCTTCTCCTATCTCATTCTTTTTTTCCAAGTACAAAAGCGACGCAGGCATTATAAAACAGAAATTCGCAGAATATGGGCCGATTATGCAGTTTGACGAACTCATCAGTAGCAGAGGAATCGCTTTCATTACTTATGTCTGTTTCTCTTTTCGTCTTGGATTTCCCTCTCTAGCACTGGAGATTAACGAACTCGATCCAGTACGAAATAAATTCGGCCGCAACAGCGTACAAACAGCTACAAGGAATCAGCATGAACGGAAGCGCTGTAAATATCCATCCTTGCTCGAGAGGCCACCTGAAACTGATACTTCTCCTGGCTCAGATACACATTGAATTCGAGCGATCGATCGCGAAGGCTCAGCTATTTGAACTGTACTTGGGGTCTAATGCGGACCGTACCCATACTCCAGAGACATCCTCGTCTGTTTCCTCCCACAGAGCAACTGCCGGTGAGGGAGAGGTGGAACTACCAAGCATAGGAGGCGACGCCGCAGGACCGACAACAACCTTCTGCAATGATAATACCTATCCAACAGCCTTCCTGCCTAACCACCCACTTGCTATCGGTGGCGTTGTCCATCCGAAGAAAGAATCCAGCCGCAGCTCGTCGATGTCTATCGAAGAAGAGATCTTCAAAGTCTGTTTCCAAACGCCTTCGTCAACCATCAACGGGATTACACAGGACAACGCTCCGAGAAGGAAATCTAGTCACACTTCATCCACGTCCATCGAAAATGAGATCCTCAAAGTCCCATTTCAATCTCCGAGCCAGCTTAACTCGGTCAACTCTCAGACGCCTGGTATACCCTCGAGAGCGGATGTCTTGAGTCTTCTATACTCGTTGAACCAGGTCGCTCCCATCACCTCTTCCTCCTCCGAGTCGCCTCAACAACAACAATTCCAACCACAGCAGCATTCAGAAACCCAACAACAGCCTAGTATTTCATTCTGGCCCGCAGGTGACTTCAACGACCAGTATACCCCACTTTCTGCGGCCACGTCGATGGGTCGTCTCTTTCCCCTCCCCTCCCCCTTCCCCATCCCGACCCAAGTTTTACTCCTGGCACTCCCCCGGCGGGTCATCATCCCCGTCCTAATAACAACATTATCCGCCCAACTAACGGCGATTTCAGCATGAACAATACTTCTGCTTATAATCATCATGTTCCTCCCGTCACGGTAGGAGTAGCAATACCAGACCCTAGGAACCCAGTCCAGACACCTATTTCTAACCCCGTGTACCCCGCCGCCACGGTCGGACAAGGAGGAGGAGGAGGAGGAGGAGGAGGAGGGGATGGCGAAGGAGGCTACACTCCGATGAGCTGGCCTGATTTGCCCAGCGCACAGTTTCGTTCTGGTGGAACTGTGGCGCATGGTAGCGAATCTTCCAGGGAGTCACCTACCGCAGTTCAACTGCCATGGCCTACGAGTACTCCTCAGACCCAGCATCCAAGCCCACAGACTCCATCGTCTGCAGCAGTTCCGGTCCCGGTCCCAGTCCCGATTAACTATGAAGCAGTAGCACAACTTCAGAGTATATTATCTCAGATGACCGGATGACTAAATGAACCACCAACACAATGAATCGATCCTTTTACTACCAGTGAGCGTATAAACAAAAACCGAATCGTCTTGGGTACATAGAGTACAATCATATGCTATGCTCGTTCGGAGAATAATTGAAGAATAACAAGTGATTTTGAGGCTCTACTACAACATCGCAGTATATACGTACGTACTTTTGTTTTTGTACAGTAGTGCCCGCTACCATCTTGTCGCGGGGGGTATATATCAGTCTAGATTATTAAATGCGATGCCGTCTACTTCGACATTTCGAAAGTTCAAGTACTCGAGCTCGTTCTGTTGATATACGGATCGCAGACGTTGGGGTTAAAGTATGCAGAGGGATCTTTGGTCAAGTATTTGCGCTTGACACCTTCAGAATACGACCTGCTCGACAGTTTTTTTATATCAGAAATCATTAAAAAAGAAAACAGACGAGGAAGACAATACGAGAGGGAGAAAAAGTTTTCACTTACCATTGCCTAGACACATCACCCGCCAACGCAGACTGCTCAATCTTGAAATTCCAAAACTAAAGTGGGGGTCGCAGCATCGGTCAAAACGATGGTTGGGGTGGGGCAGGAATACTTACTATCCATCCGGCACCTTGAACGTAGGCGAGTTTCTGCGCATCTGCGAAATCACGCAAAAAGGCGTCGGTGGCATCGAATTGGGTAGGAAGACCCCATTCTACATGAAAAATAAAATAAAAAGACAATGGCGTCCTAGTTAACACACAGATTTGAATATCGATTCATCAAGGTAATCCTCACCTCCGAACCAGAGGGGGCTGTTTCCGAGGGCAGCATCGGCTTGAACACGGCCCAGGTCTACGATGAAGGTATTATGTATCCAGTTACGGGTGTAAAAAACGATCTGGATCGGCGATTAGAAACTCACTGCAGATAGATTCCATATAAGCTGTAGGAGTAGCATCCGCAACACCCTGTACAGCCGCGTTTAGTAAATCCTCCAAGATGCTCTAAAGGCAGAAACACTTACGCCGAAGCTACGAAAATCAGATAAGCACGTTCTGGAATCGATGAAAGTTAAGAGATATGAGACTTACGAGTAGTAGAGATGGTTATCGTAACCTTGAGGACCGTTCTTGGCGGCAGCAGGATTAGAAGGATTGTTATGCTGCCAGTTCACGTCCATGAAGCTGGGGAAAAAAAGGGTGTTCAGCCTGGGTCAACCACTACATGAGTAAACCCTTACTTGGCAACCAAAGGTGTCTGTCCATCGCACGACTGCCCGATATCAAAGGCTGTGCTGCTGTCGAATGAAATCTGAGCCAGAATAATAGCAGCATCTGCGAGTGCGGTCAAGACATCCAAATCGAACAGGCCAGTATTGAGGTTTCCGAGATCAAGAATAGCCTGTGTAGCGTTCGAAAATGACGAGGAAACCTGGAAATCAAGCCCTAACTGCAGGGATGAAGATGATATTCCGAGAGCAGCCTCTACAGCCCGCATCACCGTGACAAATTTCTTCTGGACTAGGAAGGACATTATGAGTGAGGTGTTCGTGGTATTATTTAAAGTGTACGTACAGTCGCCGTAACCTGGGGTTTGCCTTGCGTCCATAATAGGTTCATTGACAGCCTCAATGGCGAAAACAGACTCGAAATCCGGGTGCAGATGAGATAGAGCGGTCACGACAGCTGTCCAAGTGAGAGCGCGGCGGTAGTTGGGTTTTGTCTGGAGGGAGAATAAGCCAAAATGGGACTACAGACTTCGAGTGGCCCAACATACGTAGAACTGTACATTAGAGGTGCAGCTGTGGGAAATATAATCTTTCATTTAGGTGTGATGGTCAAGCTAAATTAACATGAATTACGCACTTTCCGGTGAACATTTGGTTCGCGTCTTGAACGCCTGGGGGAGCGTGGTGGTCGAGGATGGCGACAATGCCCGCGTCTTTCAGTTGACGCAACCCGCGAGTCTATCATGTGGATGTTTGATTACTGAATAGAATATAGAACGATAGTAAACTCACCAACGCCGCCAATCCTCCCCGAGGGTAAAACTCTGTTTTGCGGTCTACCAACTGCTCAATAAGCCAGAACCCAAGCTACGTGAACACCCGTCAATGATACCGCCGATACCGTCGATGACACATGTGTAGATTGGGGCTTACTGGAATGCGCACGGTGTTGATCCCATTTTCTATCAATTCATCGACGTCGGCCTGATTGAACCAAGTATCCCTAATAGCACAAGTTTTCACTTCAAAATGGATTCAAGAAACGACTGGGCATCTCGAACTGACCAGTGTTGCTGAAAAATCTCATCTTGGGTATCGGGGTATGCTTTGCCAAATGCCCTACAGGGAAAAAGCAAAAGATGAGCGAGACGGTCATTCTGCTCATTAAAGATGTCAACCATTCGCTCATAATGCAGTCGCTGCAACTAGGGCAAATTTGGCCGCCCATGTCTTCCCAACCTATAAGCCCACAATCGTTCATTTCTTCCTTGGAGAACGTGAAGAGATAATGAATAACGCGCCTTGGGGAAGCATCCATGGTTCCAACACCAGCCTTTGCAGAATGCGTATGAGCACGATATCACCCCCACACAAAAACAAAAACACGTACCAAGAGCCAAGATTTACGCCGTAAATTTTACTGGGCATCGACGCAGCTCTTACAGCTGCACCAGTAAACACCAGAGACGATAAAAAGAGAGGAATTATCATTTGTAAGGGAAAAAAAGAGTGTGAGGGAAATGAGTGGAAAGACTAAGGAAGTCAAAAGTCAAACGAAGAGAGGGAGGGGATCAAGTAGTACGAATTACAGGATGCTCGAACGTTGACTAAATTTTAAAATCCGCTCGCCCGCTATTCGCTTCGGTCCTCGTAAGGGGGGCCTGAGGTTTCCCCCACAAAATGTAGCTGCATGTCATTGTCGACGACCGCAACAAACTTTCAACTTTCAAACCAAATCTCCAATGAAAAATAAAGTTATTATTTCGTGGTTGAATGGCCAAAACACAAGGGTATCAATAGCAAATAATTAACTTAAATAAACGGGTCGCAAACATTCGGGTTGAAGACTTGAGATGGATCCTTAGTGAGATAACCAAGCTGAACACCCTCGATATACGACCTATGCCGAGCACAAAAAGAAGAAACCAAAGTCAGTCATTACGCACGTACACACCACACACGATCATGTGGCATACCATTCTCGGGAAAGATTTGCCGCCAAGTCAGATTGTTCAACCTTGAAATTCCAGAACTGGACGCGCAAATAATAATAATAATGAGTATTAATCACTACAGATGGCGAAATAACAACAACACATACAATCCATCCTGCACCTTGGCTATAGGCCAATTTCTGTGCGTCCGCCCAGCCTTGCAGGAACGCGTCGGTAGCATCAAATTGCGTAGGTAGACCCCATTCTAGATATATATGTGTCAATTGAATATAATAACTAGAATGATAAATCAAACTGCGTTACCTCCAAACCACAGAGGACTGTTTCCTAGAGCTGCATCCGCCGCGACACGGTTCAAGTCTAATTTCCAAAACAAGTTAAAGAATAGGTATAGATCACGATGGACCAGGAGCAGGACTTACTGCAGATCGAAGTCATATAAGCATCGGGATTGGCATCCGCTACGCCCTGAAAAGAAAGAACAAACACGTTTCAGCCGAGACGGAAAAAAAGAACAGGATTCCAGAGTACGATAACACTTACACCAAATCTACAACCCACTCCAATTAAATACAAGTAAGAAGAACCCAGAGGAGAGAGAGACTTACACGTAATAGAGGTGATTGTCATAAGCTTGAGGTCCGATAGCTGCATTAGCAGGGTTAGGAGGATTGTCGTTTTGCCAGTTTACGTCCATGAAACTGTCAGATGGCAGTATCATATCAACACCCTCCTATACAAACATCGTCGAATGAACGACATGAACAAGCGAACATACTTTGTGATCAGCTCTGATTGACCTTTTCCAGAATTGGAAAGGCTGAACTGGGTACTGGGATCGGCAGAAATTTGCATTATGATCTCGGCAGCGTTCACAAGCGCAGTTTTCACGTCCGCATTGAATCGGGAGTTAGAATTGCTGTAAGTAATAATGGCTTGGGTAGCATTAGAGCTCGGTGTAGATGCCGGGAAGCCTGGAACATTGACTCCAAGGGCCGCTTCTGTCGCTCGCACTACATTGACAAAGTTTTGCTGATCTATGAGAATGAACTCACTTGTCAGTAACGAACTCAGAGAAAGAGAGAGAAAACGAGTAGCCGAACTTACATGTTCCATAGCCTGGAGTCTGAGCTGCATCCATGATTGGCTCATTAACAGCCTCGATTGCAAAAACGGGTGCAAAACTGGGATGAAGGTGGGACAAAGCAGTCATCACTCCTGCCCAAGTCAGAGCGCGAAGATAGTTCGCCTCTGTCTGTATACGGCAATCAGATAAGGTTTATAAGGTTTAAAGAAGAAACAAGAGTATATATAAATCAAACGACTTACATAGAATTGGACATTCGTCGTGCACCTAGATCAAGCAATCTTCATTTGATCGATCCATTGAACAAGGTTAGGAAAAAGCACTTACTGTCCCGTGAACATCTGATTGGCATCTTGCACACCAGGTAGTGCATGATGGTCAAGAATCGCCACGATGCCCGCTGCCTGAAGCTGGCCTAAGCCCCGGATCTGTAATGTTCAGATTCCTAACCGTTAGTGGCAAGATAGGCATTCCAATGTACCATGAAAATATCCTCACAAGTTGAGCCAATCCTCCCTGTGGGTAAAACTCTGTCTGGCGATTTACCAATTGCTCTACGATCCAAAAACCAAGCTGAGTGGGGTCAGGAGACGGCTCACAGAACGATGGAGCTACTTTACTCACCGGAATGCGAACAGTGTTGATCCCCAAGCTTTTCAAGGTATTGACATCGGTTTGACTGAACCAAGATTCCCTGATGGACGATTAATTATTTGGCATGTCCGAGGGATAAAATCGACAAACCAATGCTTCTGGAACTGCGTGTTCTGTTCTGCCTGTCCCAATTCCTTTCCAAAGCTCCTACACAAATGATGAGACTATGGAAACCATCCAGCTCCAAAAGTAGCACTAACCATTCGCTAGCGATGCAATCGGAGCAGGTCGAACATTGTTCTCCGCCCATATCCAGCCATTCTAACGGGATCTCAGAATACACGGCCAAGGTGGGAATCGAGCGCGTTTACCTTGGGGGAGCATCCACGATTCCAAGACCAGCCTAAATAACATTATTCAGACAGATTAAACAGGGATACTGCTAGGGACACCTACCAAGATCCCAAGTTTACACCGTAGATCTTGCTCGGCATCGAAGCAGCTATGACAGCTGCCCCAGAAAACAGAAGGGGCGCGGATAGCGACAAGAGAGATGGACGCATGAGGGGGGACCGCGAATTGGCTGCCTTAGCAAGAAATAGTTCGACTTTTATACCAGGAAATGCCGAAGTAACGCGAGCAAGTCCCGAGGGGATCTAATGGCAGTACGAGAGCACGACACGTCAGTTACGAATATTAGGTTATACGCCCATGCTGTTCGATAGACAAGTTCGTCATGTTCAATGATCTCGGTGTGTAATGGGATAGGTTGGGACAGGAACCAACGGAGAATCGTCGAAATATTATCAGAATTCGATAATTAAAGTTGGCGGCTCTTCCACCCTTTTGACCACGCGCGAATTTACCATATGCGAATGAGGCTGCTTCAAGCCCTGTTTGGTTGCCAAAGTCGAAGAGAAAGGTGCCACATTTGAGTTGCCGCGGTCTTGAGGCGCAGGCGAATCCATAAAATGACACAATCCATAACGGTAGGCGGTTTCTGGGTGGGGGCGGAAACAGCATGGGCACGCGTTGGGAGGCGAAGTCTTAAAATAGTCAGGAGAAAGGCACGTACGAGTACAAAGAGCAAGATGGTTTCATATTGCGCAAGCTGGTCTTGACCTGGATATCGCGCGGTTCAAGGGGAAAAGGGACACATGATATAGTAGGCCCAGAGTCGAAAAGTGCTGACCAGTGTGCAATAGGGGGGTAAATGTTCGTAAAAACTAATGTCATTGAAGATCAATATGACAATAAATGAAAACATGGGTATTTTCGATTGCTGGCGGGCAGTAGGAGATGGTACAAGACAAAAGCGGGCGGCCGGGTTGGGCGAAGGAGCGATGATTCCACGTGATCATTCTCATCGCAGCTTGAGCCGAAGCCGAACCTCCGAGGCCATTTTTTAAGTGAAAGTGTTCAGCTGAAGGAGACCTCAGGAACGCTACTGAAAAATAACAAATGGAATCGGTGCTGCAGCTCAAACATTCAAATTAGGGATGCTCCCGTAGAAAGTTTTCACGGCCGACGGAGGTCCGTTTCGTCAACTCAGACTCTTGTGCTAAGAAGCGGCCTTCCCGGGGCGGCTTACCATGTACCCTGAACCACAGAGAGGTAATGGTCAGTTGTATGGTCATTCCTCCGAGCTAATCCGTACAAAAGGGGATCCAGCCTGAGACACGATTTCAAGATCATCGAAGTCAGAATATCAGCGCTCGGTCTCACCGCTGACCTTCACAGCGCTATTGCTTCCTAAATCCGCCAATTAGGTCCTCCAATCATCTGCGAGAAGCGATAACGTGGCACTGAGGGCCTGCCACAGAGAATTTGTCAGAGTTAACACCCTCCGGTCGCCCGAAAAAGAGTTCAGAGCATGAAGAAGAGTTCAGAGCATGAAGATGCCTGGTAGAACCCGGACTCTTCAGAATAGAGTCATCGCAGTGTATTATACATTGGATTGTTATCGCAACCGCTGGATAACAGGTACGCGTAGGCTGTGCGAAGGAATGAAGATCAGCATGCATGATGTTCGAGTTGTCACATTTAAAAGAAACTAACACGTAGATGATTAGGAATTGGTAGTATCACCGTGGCTTATATGCATCAGTGTCAGTGACTGTCAGAGAGAGCCTTACGTTGCCAATTTACGCGAAGAAAACCGTCAGATCTTGTCTTCCCTACTAGCCTAGGGATATCCTCGACTCCAGCCTGAGCTACGCTTATGTTGGAACGCTCAATGCCACACGGATGCCGGGAGGCCAGCTTTGATTACCATGAGGGCAATTTCCGCCGCATCACTTTCATTACAGCGACTAAGTTCCCTTGATCTTTTCTTGGCTCTCAGGAATGTGCTTACTTGAGTTCAAACGAATCAAGAACCCAGAGGGCGGACGTCGAACTTGCTGATTGGGCAGCAGGATGCATTCACGATTCGATCACCAAAAGACGATGGCAGATAGTTTGCGAGTGCCTGCAAATTTCCGAAATCAAACACAGAAGATACATAATATTTATGGCCTGAGGTCCGTCCAATTCGTCGTGCTGCTGCTGACTTGTTTATCAAATTTATTAAAGGACAGAATTCTTTCTGGCGAGCTTCCCATTGTTTCATAGTAAAGGATTGGCGGAACATGTGTCATACGTCGAACGAGACAGAGACAGAGTGCAAACTGCCTTGATCCCCATGCTTGGCGATAGCAAGCCGCCGGCCGGTCCCGGAGGAGCGGGCCGTAGTTACGCGCCTTTCGTGGCTGTGCACCATATTTTTTTAAACCTTCTCCCGCTTGCAAAAGATACATACAGTACCATGCAACAAAACTAAACCCACGCTACCTTCCGTGTATTCCCGTCATCGAGAAGACTCATTTCGGGTCTAAGGAGCTCAACCACGGCGACCTGGCGACGTTCTCTTCTTTACCCATACCCAGCGGGGTATCCCAGTCAAATGATCCCTCAAACCATATGCTCTGAACCAACATTGATTCCTACAGCTCGGTCTAGGAAAGGATATCAATTGTTCCGTAGCTCGCAGGCACGTCAAACGACGTTGTTGGGACGATGGATACACCCTGGTTTTCAGATCTTCATCACTCAATGAGCTCCGCTGCGACTCGAGGCATCATGGACGGAATTAAGATGCTTGGTATCTGTCAGTTGAGCCACTCCTGCATGTGCTCCAATCCAACTGACAACCAACGTGTCAAGAGGAATAATAGCAATTAATATATCTTTGCGCTTCTTCGTCTCAGACGACACGCGGAGCTCTCAAGTTCTCTACAGCCCTTCTTCACAGCAGCAGCAACATTTTTACATTTTTTACAGGTATGCACGCGTCGAATCAGAAACAAGAATCTGTTGATATGATTAGCCATGCAATGATGGTGATGGGCGAGAGAGATGGCACAGCTGAAGTATATAAGCACCGAAGGGGGGAGCCTCTCAACCGAAGGATTCCCTTTGATCCCTCGTCGGCGCACACATGGTGTTCCACGCCCTCTACTCTGGAATCGCTCTTGCGATAGCTTTTGCTGCCGCCTCGCCAGCGCCCTATTCCCCTGTACACTCCCGACAGTCGATTACCGCACTCAGTGGTTCCCAGATTTCTGCGTTCACGCCGTACACATTCTTTGCCAGCACTGCGTACTGTCAACCCAGTACTACCTTGAGTTGGACATGTGGAGGTCGGGTTTCCAATGACATCACAAACTGAACAGTATCCGGCTCATTAAGGGATTTACAGCCAATTGTGAAGCAAACCCGGGCTTCATCCCGGTCGCTTCCGGAGGAGACGGCGACGGGACACAATTCTGGTACGTCGGGTATGACCCGACGCTCAATACTGTGGGTCCCTCTCTTATCTTGGCCTGAATCATTCAAACCCTGCCCATTCATCCCCTCAGGTCATTGTCGCTCACCAAGGGACTGATTTTTCCGAAATGTACGCTCCCTCTCTCCCAACCACCGTCAACTCAACCTCAACTTGCGTGCTTTAGCGAAGCGGCTCTCACAGACGCAGACTTTTTCCTTGAATCCCTATCATCTTCTTTGTTCCCCGGAGTTAGCTCAAGCGTAGAAGCGCACAATGGTTTCGCCGACGAGCAAGCCAAGTAAGAATCGACTAAATTTGGGAGATTCTGCTCGTACTGATCAGGCACTAGAACTGCGAGCGCTGTTCTAGCGGCAGTTAAGCAGGCCATGGCTGCGCATTCAACGACCTCTATCGCTACCGTCGGACACTCTTTAGGTTTGCTCGGTTGCAGTCCTTGCTCCACAAACTTCCGCTTAAGGCTTTTACAGGGGCTGCACTCTCTCTTTTGGACGCGTTATACCTGACCCTTCAGATTCCTTCTGCAACTGTAAAATTCTTCGGATACGGACTACCTCGCGTAAGTGTCTCTCTTCACTTTACTTTTCGTTCTTTCTTTGGTTTCATTCTTTTCATTTCCCTTCCGGTAGCTGATTGCGTTTCTTATACCTGTAGGTTGGAAACCAAGCATTTGCCAACCTCATTGATTCAACCCTACCTAATCGAGTATCTCACGTTAACAATAAGTGAGTCAAAGAGTTACGCAGTTTTTCACTTTTGCATATGATCTTAATGACACTCTCTATATTCTTAGGGAAGATCTAGTTCCTATTCTCCCCGGTAAATGCGGTTCTTTTTTCCATATACCCATGGTCCTCTTTTTCTGATTTTCGGGTGTCGGAAAAGGCATGTTCCTCGGATTCCATCATCCTTCAGGTGAGAAACATATCATGGACGATAATTCTTGGGTTGCCTGTCCAGGTTTGTGTAACTTCGTTGAAATGATTCAATCGTTCTGATGGTTGGGTTGCTAAATGTCTATCTTTGTGTTTCTTTTAGGACAAGATAATCCTTCGAACGAATGTGTCGTCGGGGTAAGGATCTGGTCTACCTTCCTTTCAGTTTGAATGGGTTTGTTTTTTCTCTTACTGATCATCCTTTGATTTCTTTTTTGCATATGTAGGACGTTCCTAATATCTTCGACGGAAGTACGGGCGACCATGATGGTTAGTTTGTTATTGTTGGCTATTGATAGTCGGAGCGTTTTCTGATATAATTTCTTTCTTCCTTATATTAGGACCGTACGGTACAGTTACGATGGGATGTTAATATTGACAAAGACAAAGAACAAGGAGGGTTTTTCGAAATCGATCGGTTTACAACTCTGCTGTATTTTCAAATTGAATTGAATCATACCCAGTCCCAGAGCGGAGCGTTGTGTTGCATATTAGCTCTACTCCGTACCATCAAGAAGTTCACGGTTCGTATGTGACCTTTGATTCCAGATGCGCAATCGCATCATCCCATAGCTGAGTTATACAGCGACTACTTAAGCCGCCCCTGGGCGAATGGTCCGCTCCAGAGGTTACCCGAGTACAACCTGCCGGCTCTTTGAGAGATGGGGATCAACCCCCACCGTTCTACGAATACCAACTATATCCGAGGACTAAGAGCTGGTAAGAGGATGCATAAAGGAGCTATTTAATTGTAGGATACTCCTTCGATCCATTGTCAGTGCAGACATGTTGACCCAAGCCCTCCACTCCAGCCTCGCTGTGTTTCTGCCTCCTCAGCGACCCAGTTCCTATTCTCAGTCTCAAAACAACGAGGAGAATATCCTTCCCATGAGTCGGCCCTTCTTCACGCCACCCTTTCTATCTCCACTTTTTTTCCAACTGATACCCACTCTGGTCTTGGCCAAGTGCATTTCAGCAGCTCGAAGCAATCCAACTCGAGCTACGGTCCAAGTTCCAGGACTCGTAAATCTGATCCCCTTTCGCCCCTGGCGCTTGTTCCCAGCTGGCACGTGATCGAAGCAATACACAAGCTTCATGAAATTTTACCACGCGCATCCACTCTCGCATCCAGCACCAGTTTCCATCGCGGCTGAGGCGGATGTCGACATCAGCCACCAAGGACGTTTCGTCGCCCTCAAAAGAAGAATGCGGTCTCACGTGACAAATAAATGACCAATTGTGCTTAAACAACCACCAGCACCACCGAAAAAATCGTTCATGGCTCAAGTTCAACTGCCTCAAGTTATTTTACCCCAATTTCCTCTTGGAATCAGTGTCAGTGTGCCCGATGCGCCTTCCAACCCTCCATCCTCTGCTGATGTTACGAGGGCTCAAGAATATCTTGTTGCGATATGGGACGAAAAACAAAGTGAGTGTCATATATGATATCTCGTTGTCAGAACTATTTTAATCAGAATTCAGAGCCCCATAGTACGGTCTCCGATGATGAATTCGCTGAAGCCATGCGTTACAAGTCGACTCCTTCAACCTGTCCCGTGCGGGTGTAGCTCCAGGACACGCTTTGCCAGCCAATATGGGCCTCTCCCAGATTATGGCGCTCCTGACAAACATAAAAACCTCTGTAACAGACTTCAACACCCAATTAACGGACCTGAACACCAAATTAAAATCTGAACACGCCGAAGCTAAGCGTGAATGCGCAGCAATGAGTATTGAGACAAGAGTTTCTATTGTAGTCCACCATTTCTTATACCATCTACAGCTCAGAAACTATCACAAAGCAAGTGGATTGACGATCCCATATGAGATTATCGACTTTGTGGATGGCAGTGACCCGACGCAAAATGTAAGCTGTCGTTGGTTCCGTTTGTCAACATCAAGCTGATCCTTTGGAAACAGAATGGGAACAGACTCGGCCTACCTGCTTTTACCAACGCTCAAGCCCTGATCAATCTTGATCATAACGATGCTCAGAAATACCTCCAAGGTTATGGCATTCGGCCTAATCGCATTCCTGGCCCAGCACTTGCCCGCAGAAAACGTCTGGCTCGGATCATTAGATGCAGTGTTCCCATGTCGTCTGACTAGGGGCTTCAATATGCCAAAAACTGTGCTATCTTCTTGTTTAGATGTTTCTCGTACACTCAGTGTAGTGATGTAACAAGTGTGACAGTACAATAAATCTCTCTCTCTCTCTAAAGGACTTAGCCTGCGGTTTGTTAACAAAAGGTGTTGGCGCGGTGAGTACCAAGTTTTCTTCATCTCCATTGTGCCAGAGATGCCTTCCGCTTTTTTGCCAATGCGACCAAATGACGGACTACTTTTGTTTTTTCTTAGGAATCGTGTTACACATGAAGTGCCCAAGTTGGGAGGTGGGTACTCACTTCAGTCTTCCGTTCTTGTTTTGCTTGTTGTTTCGCTGTCTTATTTTGAATGCCCCTCGGCGTACATGCGTGTCTCACATGTAGAGGAAAAAAAATGAGAGTGAAGAGAACAAAAGAACCACTTCGTTGTTTACATCAAGAAGGAGTGATCTCAGATCTTGGAAGGAAGTAAAACCACTCTCACCGGGATACGGACCCACCTTTTGTCGGGAAAGTAGTGGGAAGCGGTACTCGAAATGTTTGCCGCTGGTACCGTCTGTCGCGAGTGGTCCAGCACTGTTGTATTTAGCCAAGTGCTAAGTTTTTCTTCATTTTATTCGCCGTTCAATCGTTCAATCGTTATCGCCTCCTTTACATTGTATATCCCACACCCCCACATCTCTGTTTCATATTGCGATTCTCCGGTCGCTCTCCTTGTTATTCCGATCTCCAGAAATGCTGATGAATTCGTGCGACAGTAAACGCGAGGTGTTAGTACTCGTTGATCCGAGTCGTGTTCTCCGAACCTGGAAGTTCAAGTTGTTGGTATCTCTTCGAGGTATTCTCATTTACTCAGTCGCAGATTGGCCAGTTCAATCCCTACCGCGATCGGTATTGTTTCCGCTTACGGCGAAATTCTCAAAAAATGCGCCACTTATAGGTCGGGAACCAAAAATAAGGCCCCGTTTCCATTTTTGAAATCTCATGATACCCGCTGTCATAGTATCTCTCTTTCTTGTCTGAATTGAAGCCAACTGCCAGGCGAATCCTAGCTTTATCCTGGTTGTTTTTGGAGATGGTGCTGTTGTACAATTTTGGTTTGTTGGTTCTCTCTGTTTTCGTTCCGGATGAATGAATGCTGTAGGGCCTTGGATAGGATTCATGATACTTTTTACTTTCTTATCAAAAAAGTCATCCTCTCTCGTCAACGAACTGATGCTTCAAAAGTGTACGTATGTGTGCAAGCTGGCTATAGATCGATTATGCGTTAATTACTCGCTCCTGCAATCCCTTCCCCCCCCAGGCTTTGATTTTGATTTTCCTTTTGTTCCGAGTTCGTTCTTGACTGTGTTTATTTTTTTTCGGTTTTTCGCCTGGCCAGGACCGCGACTACCCACGTCTGCCCATTTGACATCGTCCGTTACTGTTGTCGGACATTTATTGGGTAAGTGTTAAGCTGAATATACATGACTCTTATGGAACGAGGCTTTATGAACTCGGACGGTATTACTAATTATACTACTAGTACTAGTACTACAGGCGCTGCTATCTCTATCCAAGTTGCTGCGTTATACCTTTCCATCTGAATCCCTACGGCTACTCAGGCTGTCACTCTTGAAGGGTATGGTCTTCCTCGGTTACGTGACGCGTGAATACGTGCATATGCGCGTACGGATTGTTTTGGGTAGGCCACTTACTTTTTTTTTTTTTCTTTTTTTTTTTGTTCAGGTCGGAAACCCAAGCTTTTGCGGACTTCATCGATTCGAGGTTGCCCAGTCGGGTTTCCCATGTTACATAAAACAAGTGAGTGACCCATCGATCGAAAGGAAATGAGACACACTATTTCTCAATATGTTTTTAGGAACGATTTCGCCTCCTTACTATTTCTTCGTTACCGTGATTGATTTCAATTGACGTATAGGGAAGTCTCTTGGATTCCACCATACTTCGGGTGAGAAGCATATCATGGCTGATAATCCTTGGGTTGCGTGTCCTGGACCCTGGTGAGTGAAAACGGTCGCAGCTCTGAATTTTTATGTATATGTACTCCGAGTCTAAGACCTGATAATACTTCGGGCGTATTGTTGGGGTAAGTTATAATGAAACTTTGTTATATTTATACTTATACTTTCTGCATGTTTTCTTGACTTTGTTCGTAATTCCGTACGATGGAGAGGAGAGGCTCAAAGGAGATCGGTACATTGTATATCTCCACTGTAGACTTTCATACCCCGGTCGGCGCGTCCGGCGCGTCGTGTTCAATTTGTTTTTCTGTTTTTTTTTTTTGATATACAGTAAGGCTGTTAAATTTTTGCCGACGGCTTGAGTGGGAAAATTTCTGCCAACTCAATTGCAGCTGTCTGCTTGCATTCGATCTGTGAATTTACCGATTTCCTCTTTTTCCTTTACCCTGTCTACCATCCATTGCCAGTCTGTATCCAGGGGGTCCATACCCACCCACCCAATCGGCACCGAAACCCAGGCGGTTACCTGATTTCCCTCCACAAATAACTGCTGTGTTTATTAAAAAACGCAATGGAGACGTTGATAGATTCTGACAGCAAAACACCACCTTCATCAAAGCACAACCGGCCTACTCTGTTACGTCCGTCAGGCGGACGTCAGACACCACTGGGCCCACGAACCCGACAGCAAACGGGCCCGTTCAACGAAAATTCGCCGAGAAATGGTAGACGAAATTCAACACTTTCCTCCCGATCGCGCGAGTCTACAGCGTACAGCTCTGGTCCTTCTTCTCCTGGTTTCCCACCGCCACATTCACCATTCAGGTCTGAACATGACCATTCTACTGGTGGCAGCCTTCCTGAAATTGAAGAACGACCGGTGGAATCGCCGACAAAGATGTCCAGTCGCGCGCCTTCATTCGTTTCACATGAATCACCCGTTTTTTCATCTACTTCTTTGCCTGTTCCATCTCGAGGTCCTTCACCTGCACCTTCAGTACCCTCATCTTCACATGCGCCCGCATTCGTAGCCCGCGCTGCAGTCCCCAACCCCGCACCCGCACCCGTTGTTCGACCCATTCCCAAACCAAGCGCTACTTTGATTCCGCCCCCTCCGATCAAATTTGAGAATGTCCAGATTGCGTGGAAAGGTCTGTCTCTGGAAGCGGCACTTTGTAAGTCTTGTTATTTAAACAAAAAAAAAAAACAGAAAAAATAAATAAATTGACTGACAAAAATCTTATACGCAGGGACGTTCAATTCCAAAGAGCTCCAAACACTCGTCTCCCGCGCAATCCGTTCTTCAGCAACCGAAACCTTTGTCCGCCTTCTCTCCGTCCAACAACTCGACGAAACACTCCCTGCAGAACTCGAACGTCTTTCATCCCAAAAAATATCTATGCAGGCCCGATACCGATTTCACGTTCAGAGGCGGTCGATGCTCTTGCAGGCTCTCATCTCTTTCACGACCGCGACGAGTTCAGAGAAGGATGGAGGGGCAGATTTAATAGGAAAATTGGCTACCCAGATTTCGGATACGTGTTCAGAGTGCGATAGGATTACGCAGGAGCTTGTGTCGGTTACGGATCAGATGTGTCAGATCACCAAGGTGTTGGAGAATCATTGGGCTAGTGCGTTGGCGATTGCTTTGAGGAAGGTGTGTTACCCCCGAACATTCCCCTTCTTTCTTCTTTCTTCTCATTCATTAAATCTTATCATAGTTGAACGGAAGCTACGGAAAACGGACGGCAGAGCTCATTGAAACAAAAGCCAAAGTCGAACAATTAGAAGCCGAGCTTGGCGACGCCTGGATTGAAGCTGAAAAGCTGGCTCGGGAGATGGACGATCTGGACGAGACGACTGGATTGTACTACTCGGATGAGGATGAGGAAGTGATGATCAGGAAGGCTGCGGTCGTTCCTATACCCCCGGCTCCCGCTACACAAGATGCAGTGGCGGCGTCGGGGAAGCTTATTGATTTCAAGAGGGCTTCTGCTTCTTTACTCCAGATCTCCCCTGATGCTTCCGCTTCCTCCGAAGATAGACAACCTTCACCGTCTTCTCGCCCCTCCAGACCTGCTCGAACACCTCCCGCTATCCCGGAAGAACGGGAACCGGATGTACCACAACCTGCTGTTGGCGGCGGTATCGATGACGAGGACGAGGACGAGGATCATGCCGCTAGCGTCAAGAGTAAACGCAGCCTCCGTAGTGTTCGGAGTACCAAGAGCGAGAAGAGCATGGGAGGAGGAGGTAGTAGTCGTGTGAGCTTGGTCTCTGCTGCCCGAAAACGAAGTATGAGGGCTTCGTTGGGTAGTTTGAGGTTACCAAATCATCGAAAGAAACAAGGTCTATTGTCCCCATCTGGGAGTATCCGGAGTGCACCCCTGGAGAGAACGAAGTCAAAGACAGAGAAGGAAAAGCAAACGGAAATGTATCCTCCCGTTCCGTCTATTCCTAAAGTATTTTCAGCACCACCTTCGGGTTCTTCTTCTGTCCCACATTTACTATCACCGTCTTCGTCGTTGGAGTCACCGTCAAGAACGAGTGTAGTGCCGATATCGTCTTCCAACCCTTCGTTCCTTAATCTTGAATCAAGGAATGTTTCGTTGGTGTCGCTTGTGGACGAGCCTTCGCCGGCTAGAGGGAACGAGGACGGTCCTTCTGTTCCACTTCTTCCTACTCCTGTGCGGGAAGTATTTCACCCGCCTGTGAGACCGAGAAGGACGGAGATTGATGATATTAGGATTGAGCCGAATCGGTATGTTGGTGATGGTGATGGTGAGGGCGAGGGTGATGCCTATGGGGAGGCAAGTGGTAGTGGTAGTGGTAGTGCAAATCACCAGCGGCGGCCGCTATCAGTCATGGACGATATCATCGTCATGCCTCAGAATTATATTCAAGGCATCGAAGTGTCACCTTTCGGGTTCCGAAAATCTGTAGATGATGAAGATATGACTGTTAATTCAAGGAGGAAGATGGGTAGCAGAGGCGGCGATGAGTTTGGTAGTAGAGGCGGTGGTAAGTTTTTCATTTTTCCATTTATCTCATTTCATGGTCGCCCTTGTCACTTCAACCGAACTCTCTAATCCCTTAATAACAGATCCAACATCTGCAACATCATCTACTGCGATACCCTCAATCTGGCTTAATGCCGATACGCCAAAGACGCCTTCGGAGAGGGTTGAAGCGCTCATGCGCTCGCGATCTTCGACGACGAAGGGCCATGGGAGTGGGAGTGCGATGTCATATAGTAAGTTGAAAGGGTTGACGAAGAGGTATTCTTTGCCGTTCCCATTTCATGGAAGGAGTAATAGTAGTTTGGTGGCAGCGGGGAAGAGTACCGGTGGTGGTTCATAGCTTCCCTGTTACCCTGTTACCCTGTTACCCTGTTACCACCCTCCTCACCTCCTCCTCCTACGCAGAGAGATCTAGAAGAGGACCATTTGGAGCGGATATTCTGTTTTGCTTTGCTTTGCTTTTTCTTCTCTTTTACGCATTTTTTTCCAGCAAATTACTTATCACTACAACTGACTCGTCGCTCTTTATTCCTTTTTCTTCCTTCTTTGGAATTGGCATATCTTCTACACAACACATACATAGCTAAAAAAGACATATACTTAGTCCATGTATTCCCTATATGCTTTCTTTTTTTTCGCTGACGTACACTCACTTGCATATATCCCCTCCTACTTAGCTCAGAAAGAAAAAAAAACTGTATTTCTACATATGTATGTATTCCATTTCCTACAATAGACTTTTTGGGTTTTCCTCGGTTCAAATGCTGTTTGACAGGGTGCACGGTTAGGGACGTTGTCATAAGAAATTTTCGGTACTTGTCGTGCATTCTGATCCGTTTATGTGTTCAACGAAAATGCAAAGGAAGATTTTGGCTGAGGCTGCGGTTATGATCGTGACCGAGGCCGTCAATGAAGTTTTTCAGTGGTAATTTCTGAATTAGGATCGTCCATGGTATCAACACGAGTATCCTATCGCCAATAATATAGTTCTTATGGTACTCTCCCCACCATAAACATATTTTCCATCTTCCCGTACGCTTCCTCCCTAATCTTGAGGAATGAACGCGTTAAGATGGTGATGGACGGAAGAGCCATCGCATTACTCAACATACCTGCGGAAGCGATTTCAAACCCGTTGAGAAGAAAATTTCCTGCTCTGGAGGATTCGCGTCACGCAGAAACACGCAGAGCTTGCGAACAAAACGGTCTATAGAGGAGGGTTCAAGTGTATGAGCGCTAAAACTTTGTAGGTTGAGATACAAATCGTCCGTACCGCAGAGAATGCGATGGGCCTTATCCATATGAAATGAGGCGTCAACAGTTGCCCTTGGATAGGTGCAGCGACTAGCGACCCGACACTGCTCAGCGCTAACCCTAGCCCGGTACGTGCGCTAAGACATATCATCACTCAGTCAATCACGGTCCTGGAGCCAGCGTCCGACGCCACTTACCCGACCTCCTCAGGCCCCGAAGAGAGACCCGTGAAACAGGCAAATGCAAGAGCCAGCCCTTCATATGAATCGACGGAAAGTTGAGACTCCAGATCTAGTAGTCAGGAAGAATGAACAGAACACTCACAGGCACCTGAGAAGATACCATACAGCACACTGACTGCGATGAGAGACCCGGAGTCATTGCTGTCGGAAACGTCATATATTTTGATGAGGTATACACGTAACGTGGAAACGAACTTACACGCCGAGCATTGCCCAAATCAGAGCACCGATGGCTACCGTACATGGAAATTGGACGTTGAAAGGACCATACAGATCGGAGAGATAATTTCCGAGTACACGCCCAACAGCGCTCGCACCGTTCATTATCGCTAGCTGGAAATCACAAAATCCTTTTTTAGTGAACATATTCATTTCTGAGAATAGAACGATACTATCACTTACTGAATAAAAGGCTAAATTCCCGTCTACTGAGTGTAGAGTAGAATACAGCTGCAGGTAAATCACTAATAAACACCATTAGACAATCTTCCTACTGCGTAAAGAGTAGCCGCCTACCAGGGAAGTAGAATCCCAAACTTGCAATGAGAGCCCTAACGAAGAACAGAATGTTAGCTATCCCCCCGCGTTTATGTGTAACAAAGAGAGACAATTGAACTGAACTGACCCTAGCACGGCCCACATGTACGGAGGATCCTTGAGGAAGCTTTTGATATCGGGCGGAGGTGAACGAGGGATTCGCTTTCTCCTGGGAGGCAGCCTCGTCCGCATCAGACAATTACCGACGGTGATAGTTCCAAGAACGAGATAGGCGGTCGCTCTTACGGCTTGCGCAAAACCGACGGATGGGATCAAGTGGCTGCCAAGGATGATTGTTCAGTTGATATCTTTGGAGGGAGGGGGGGCCTTATCGAAGCATCAATACGTACTTGAGCACTATTGAGCACTTTGATGAGCACTCAAAAAAGTCAAATAGGCACAGCGGACTCACTGATTGGAAATATAACCGATCCCACCGAGCTCCCGCTCAATGCGATGCCTGAAGCAAGGCCCTTGCGTCTCTTGAAGTGATGGACCATGATTCCAACAGATGGTACAAAAATGAGTCCTAAACCGATACCCATGCCGAGGCCTTGACTAAGGAATATCTGTCGAGGAATAACAAAAGGGTGATGATTGACAGATGCCCTACGCTTAGTAGGCTTCCCTTACTTGATAATATTGATCCGGTTTCGCTAGAGAAAGCATGAAAAGCCTAGACACGTCCTCATAAGCGAGAGAATTACGTGGGGGGGCGGGGGGACGAAATCGAACGTACGAAAAGGTGAATAGAACGCCCCCAATAATCTGAACGATGTGGAAGTATCCTTCATCGAAGAGTTTTCCAGACACGATGCCTAACGCAAATGGCATCATGAGCTGGAAACTCCCAATCCACCTGGAGATACTCGTCAGGTTCTTCTGTTGCAATAGGTTTCAAAAGATTTTCAGCTCACGCAATACTGCTGGGTGTATGGTTGGTCAAGTATACCCGTGTGTAGAAATCCTGGTATACTCCAAAAGCATAGAGGTATCTTGAAAAGATTTCGTTAGTGAGCCGTACACTTGCGAGAGGACTCTCGATTCACCCACCCAAAAGCGCCAAAGAGAACGAACCACCTGAAACACGCGTCAGAAAGAGCCGCATACACACAGACATCTCGAAAAGTCACTTACGCCCCGATGACAGTCAACCAAGCGTCTCTTCCTCCGTCAGGAACTTCCAGCACTTGCGGGACTTCTGAGGGGGGACTGGACGTCTCAACTTCGAGTAGTGATTTGGACCCGGTAGACGAAGATAAATGTGGCTGGTCATTGCTGGGTGAGTCTTTGTCCATCATCGTTAGTGGTGGTTTGACAGCTCGAGCTAGCGGGCGGCGAATGCGGAGTTGAAGTAAGGTTCAAGCTCGTAACGTTACTGCTTCTTTACGGTAATTACTCACCCACAGATAATACCGCCCGCTGCATCAGATGTTCCAGGTGCCCTGGCCCCGTGGCCTGGTCGAACTCTAAAAAAAACTAATAAGCGCGTGGTCCGGAGAACCAGCATAACCGACTCCCGAATTCCGAGTGCGAGGCATTTGACGCCCACAAAAGTTGGCGCCAGTCGAGTAAAATTTGTCAACCGTCTATTGTCTCGAATCAATTTGGATGCAACTAGGGGAACTAGAGTAGCAAGACAATACAGTAATATTTGACACAATTTCTTCTTCAACAACAACAACAAGAACAAAACAGGAATCAACGCCGCATCTTTTGCGCCTTATTACTGGCCTAATAGTTCAAGGCCGTTGTTACGGGCAACGATCTTGTATGAAAAGGGCTTTACGTAGCTGTTCCAAGTTCACAGTCAGCCTTCGCGTTCAAGACAACAAACGTTCACCAACTCACCTCACTATAGCAGTCGTGAATCCGACTTCTGGCTCTACCACCCGTCCATTCTCATCCACCGCCTTCTCAATACGCACACACGCTAGCATAAAAGCCATCTGAATCCACAACGATGCCTCGGCGACATATAGACCCGGACAAATCCTGTTTCTCTCACACTTGAGCATTCCTCGAAATCCTTTGTGAGAGAGACGAATATTCGGAGACTGACCTTCTCCCAAAGCCGAAAACGACCTGACGTGGATCATCTTCTATCTTTCGTCCATTCACGCCAGTGAAACGATCTGGATCAAATATGTCGGGCTTTGGATAAGTATCGTTATCGTGCATCATGCCCCAACTGGTTATATAAAGTGAGTGGCCCAAGACACTTTTGTGAAAAGTCGCGGTTCTGGACTCACACATTTCCAATAATGGTTGTCTTTGCAGGGATATGGTAGTCTTCATACACGTCGTCGCGAGCTGCTGAATGAAATAGCGCCATAGGTGCCGGCTGCCCATTGTTAAACCGAAATAATGACCCCTCGAAGAATGTATGTTACTCACCGGGTGCCATCGTAGAACTTCCTGAAGTATACAATTCAGATACGGAAGTGCACCACGATCCCAATCCTTCAGGGTGGGCAGGCGGCCTTCTTGCTGTATGAATAGGTCCACATCTTTCTGGGCTTTGTCTTGGACAGATGGGTGCATCATCATGCAGAACAGGAATGTCCTGATAACTGATACGGTCTGTGCAGTGTAATCGCTTTCAGTTTCTTAATCAATAGAGCATGGTTATGGGATAGTCGCTCAACTGTATCAGCCCCAGCGGCATAAAGAGCACCGCCCGTCCAGAGCACTATATTGTCGAGCTCCTTGTCCTTCGTGACACCGCCATTTGTGTCTTGTAGCAGCCTCGACGTGAAGGACGGCTGGGCTACTCCATTTTCCTGTCACAAAGATGCGTTCAGTGGGACAAGTTAGAGGTCACTGTCGGTAGTACCATCTGATCCTTAACCCATTGGTGGGGTTCCAAACTTTGAAGATACATATGCTCACTCCAGGTCTTTGCTAGTCGTTTGAACCCCGCCCCAGGAAACCAGGCCGGCAGGAAGCGTACTGGGGGGGCGCGAAGGGCAACCGGTGTCAGTTACAGGTACAGGTATAAATACTTTGCTTTTCACTCACATGCGGGAATCGAATCAACAAGCCATTTGCCAGGTGCCGCCACGAGCGATCCTATCCTCATTGCCTCTTCAGCGATTTCTACAAAGTGATCATTATAGTCGCTGATCGTGTAACCATATGCGACCTTCATAGTGACGAACGCCGCATTACGACGAAGATGTTGAAACAGGTTGTCGGGGGTGTCCACAATTTGTCGGACCGTATATCTCGCCGAATCCTCCTCAATTCCCCAGTATTGCTGAGAAGCCGAAGAATTTAAAGCTTGCTGCATCAACTTGCGGTATGTTTTGCAGCGTTCATTGTAGGGACTACAAAAAAAAAAAAAAAAAATCAAAATCCCGGGTTAATTTGTTGAACGCTTCGGTTAACACTAAAAAGTTTTCATTTTGTCACGTACATGTAGAACATACTTTTCTCTCGCTTCATCAGGGTTCCTGCCATGGTCGGAAACGGACGATCGCTGTAATTGCTCGACCGTTTGTTGAAGAGATCGTCGGCAGCGGTTTTAGTGTTTAAGATAACGATTCGCCGACCGAGGATGTGAAAAGAGATGAGTCCCTTGGGACCTGAACCGCGTCGTTTTTCAGCTCGCCAACATCCAGCATCCAGGAGAGACGATGTAAGAGGATCCGGACATACCCCATTTCTGTGTCCAGTGTGCATATGTTTTCCAGTACTCGGTCTTTGGATGCTGCTTCAGTACTCCCAGCACGGGTAGCGAGCCGGGGGGGCTAGGAGGGAAGGGAAGATGATTCCGGCTGCGGTATCCCAGCCTCAACAAGAGCCAAGCAAGAATAAAGGATACACAGAGCGTGATGATAATCATGGTAGGAAAACCAGGAAAACCAGGTAGCGCATACCCGTAAACCGTACAACGTTCAAGATCCGCTTGGCGCTGAGCGCTGCCGGCATCTCATCGCGCGACCTTTTCGGAGAGTAACGTGACAGCTGTCACAGCGCTAAACATTTACATACAGTCGGGGACAATCAAACGCGACCAATTTAATAACCGCTGATGGAGAGCTTTTCACGCCAAAGTAAGGCCGGATTTGAACTCAGAAAGCCGAAATACGTCAAAAAAAGCACCTCCGAAGTTTTTCCCACGATGTTTTTGGGAGTGCCAATTTTTGGGCCCATTTCACCGAAGTTTTATGACTATGTACGACAGGAAATCATGTATATACTACAGTCGGGGACAATCAAACGCGACCAATTTAATAACCGCTGATGGAGAGCTTTTCACGCCAAAGTAAGGCCGGATTTGAACTCAGAAAGCCGAAATACGTCAAAAAAAGCACCTCCGAAGTTTTTCCCACGATGTTTTTGGGAGTGCCAATTTTTGGGCCCATTTCACCGAAGTTTTATGACTATGTACGACAGGAAATCATGTATATACTAGTTCAAAATTGCATCCAAATGCATCATTGCACCTGCAGAGACCGAACGATGAGTTTTTTGCTTACGAACAGCCCACTCTGCTGCCTTCCCGCTAAGTCCTAGCCGGTATGCGCTCATCCACCGAAAAGAACGATTAATGAAACGCTGTATGACCTCAGTAGGACACGCATCGAGGTATTTAAAAGCAGTATCTTTTGCCTCCTGGAAGGTTTTCTTGGGTATCTCCCTGAATCGATACTTAACCCATCCCCAATACTGGCCCCAAGTAAACAATAAACTCATTGAATAAACATGGGTGAACGTACCATTTCAATTGGGTTGAGCTCACAGTGGAACTTGGGTAAAAAGATGCAGTAGTGGCCGGCACTGGTGATGAGTATCTCGAGCATAGATTTCTGCTTCATGAAGTCCTCTTGTTTGCTGAGGAGACGAGCCAAGCAACAGTTGTCATTCTCAAAAGGACAAACAGGAGAACACTTGGCCCTCATGCCCTGAACATCAAAGCCTCGCTCTTCCAGAACTCGCTTCAAACCTTTGGGCTGACCATCAGGCAGGGTCATCTTTTGCTCGTGCCCCCGGAATTTTGGATCAGGATTTGAATGAGGAATCACCGTATCGCGCTGTTTGCGCTGCTTCCCGCCATCTGTTTTGTTCATGTCCCAAGCGCGGAGTGCATCTGGGCCGAGGGAGGCGTGAGCAGAAGATTGGTCGAAGATAAAAAGTGCTCGACAATTAGGATGGGCTTCCTCAAAGATAGAGATTGCGTCTTTCATTTGTACAAGTAGCTGAGCAGTGTCCCACCAAGCATCACCGTTAGATCCAGGGTAAATCACTTTTCGAGCATCCCGGACTATTTTTCCATCTGTGTCTCGGCAGACCAGTCGACCATCGACTTGATTGATGAAGTCCGACACATGAATGAGCCGCCCTCTAGATTTTTTCTGTAAAATTGATTGCCCGGAAGCAAGCCTTTGAAACACGTCAGACAATCACAGTTTGACAATTTGACAAGAAGAATGAAACATCTCACCAAGCTTTCGCTTTGTATTCCAAGGCATGGATGCTCGATTCATCATGGAATTGCGCAATGATCTCTTTTTCCCCAGGCAACAATGTGGGCAGAATTTTCTTCAGCTCAGGACCCTCATAATGAGCCATTTGTCTGTCGTACACAGCCATTTGCGGCAAGAACTCTTTCTGACGTTCATTCACCACGTCAGGCCTTTCATGCCCATCCATATAGACTCCCTTTTGCAAGACCGTCAAGCGCCAGCCTAGTGCAACAAGCCAACGTTGAGCGGTCCTTACACACAATGGAGATTTGCGCACAATCCCGAGGTTTGGAAGAACTGTCTCGTTCAGAGCGATTTGGAACAGTTTTGGAGTGACATTGCCGACCTTTTGGGATGAGAGCCAAGCGCGAGCAGCGTTACGGGTGGTCTCGTCTGAGAGCAAGCTTCGAGAGGTGCGTAAACCGCCTCTTTTTTCTTTCGGGAGCTGACCAAATATCTGATAATGTCTGGCCAGCTGCCTTACACGACGTGCAAAGTGAACACCCTCTTTTTCATGCCACTGCCTGGCAATCTCTTGACTCGCTTTTATCCTCCCAATCCCCTTCACCCAGAGAGTAGCAAAGTTTCGTAGAATCAAGAGCTGATTGAGCTGAGACAGAGGCAAGGACTTTTTCTTCGCCTGTGCAAGATCAGTTTTGATTTCCGTTCGCAGTTGCTCCCACCCGTGAATCTGGCGCGGATCTTCAAGACCAGCACACTCATCCAGCTCATCTTCCCAAGTTTCAGCAGCAAAATCAGCCTGCTGGCCATCCGTTACCTCTGGATGACTCAAATCTGGAGGTGAGTCTTGATCCCAGGTCAGTACCAGCTCCACTGACTCCTCGCGTATGGGAACAGAAGGTTCACGCTGAGATTGCGGCTCGAGGTGCTCGGTTATTGTGACAGGACTTGGAGGGTCAGGTTCTTTGTTCTGAGTGTGGAGGCCATGCGAAGTGTGTCGTCCTCCACTAAACCCGAACACATCCAGGAGCTCCTGGCCTTTCCTCTCATTCTTGCGGCGCTGCTGTGTTCGTTTCGAGGCCTTTGAGATATCGGGACCTGTTGTATAGGTTGATTTTCGTTCTGTTCATTGCGAGTTTGTCAGTTTTGGCCGTTTCAAATAATTGAAAATCGAAATTGACCTTTGGGTGCTGTTTTTCGTCTTTTATGCCTCCTTTTAAGGCTCTCTGGGACCCAATCCTCATCGTGAATGTCCTCATCCATTGCAGCAGCATATTGGAACATGCGCTCTTGTAGGTCATCTCCCTCAAAAAAGTCATTGTCCTGGTGCTTTACCTCTAGTTCTTCATCTTCGTCCTCTGAATCTTCTTCATCCAAGCCAAAGTATCCCCCAGGGCCAACTATATCCTCAGGGAACCAGTCTTCTTTCTGCTCGATCTCAAACTCTTCTCCAATTTCTTCGTTGTGAGGGAAGCAAGGTTCGAGTGGCACAGTAGCTTCTATTGTGAGAATAAGAGATTAAGATAATAGTATTGTTGTCTGTAGGCTTCAGTACAAGCCTTATATACCTAAGTACATGTATCTAGAAGGTTCTACTATGTACTATGAGATGTAAGTAGAGGAATAGCAGCGAAGATAATAGAAAGTAATAGAAAGTTCTAGTTTATGCACTTGCTTACTGAGCGAATCTACAACACTCCCCCTCAAGTGCAATACACTATCAAAAATAAAAATGGCTATAGTTACGCAGTGGAACTGATACCTTGTTAAGGGTAAAGTCGGTAAGTACTCCCCCTCGAATCTATAATCTCGCGACACACGCGTTTGAATAGATTTGATTTCTCAACACATGAGAAATTCAGTAGACGTTGTTGCCGGACACACCTGGCGCAACAATAGAGTTCCAGATTACTGCCGGACACACCTGGCGCAGTATCGAACGACTTTGGCAATGGCTGCCGGACACACCTGACGCAGCATTGGTATAACTTCTGATGGCTGCCGGACACACCTGACACAGCATCAATAAATGCATTGCACTGCCGGACACACCTGGCACAGTGAATACAACTCGGGAGTAGCTGCCGGACACACCAGGCACAGCTCTCAATTAGTGCTTTGCCGGACACACCGGGCGTAAGCGACTAGTAAGGAATCGGGGGCCGGGCCTACAAGCGAACACAACGACAAGTAGCGGCGGGGAATAAATGGTGGGTGACGGCGGTGAGAATTCAATGATGATCCGAACACACAGATCAACGGGGTGGGGATAAAATGGCAATGAGCTCGAGGTCTGACTCGGAGCGCTGAGCTCGTGAGGGTATCCAGTACAATGGATGATTCCCAGGGGAATAAAATGAGTGTGAGAGACTCGAAGGAGTACAAAATCAGTTATGGCTGACGGCGGGGCCCATAACCTATTGTGAGAATAAGAGATTAAGATAATAGTATTCTTGTCTGTAGGCTTCAGTACAAGCCTTATATACCTAAGTACATGTATCTAGAAGGTTCTACTATGTACTATGAGATGTAAGTAGAGGAATAGCAGCGAAGATAATAGAAAGTAATAGAAAGTTCTAGTTTATGCACTTGCTTACTGAGCGAATCTACAACAGCTTCATTTAAAGGAGAAGGCTTCTGGCTAATTTTAGGTAGTGTAGTAGCATCTACCACAGGCTTACTCTGGTTTTTGAGACCTGTTATGTTTCTCTTTTGCTTTTTAGGACGTCCTCTAGGCATTACCGAGGAGAGAGAGCAAATGGCGCTTAAAATTTTCCTTTTTAGGAGATAATGTAATCACTTCGATAATTTTTTTTGTTTACAGAATCATAATCAGAATAATGAAATGAGCATTTTCCGCATTTTTTCGAAAATTTAGCGACATTTTTGGGGGTCGCGCCAATTTTTGGGGGGTTAAGGGTAGAAAGTACAGGTATTGACAATTGACTCGTGGATTCTATCCCTCTGGGTTGTAAATATGCTAAAAAAACACTTCCCCGGCTTTTCGGGCAATTTCCCATGTCCAGATAAATCGGTCAAAAAAATTGGTCGAGTTTGATTGTCCCCGACTGTACTGAAAGTACTACTCTACATAGCATACGTACTACGTATGTATGCTTGCGGGGCATTTTCTTTCACCCTTCCATCAGACATAACCTTAAAATAATGTTCATAGCCATAACGTTACATTCATAAACCGCCAAAGTGCAGCGGACAATTAACAAAGCAAGCAAGTATTCCCAAGACGTCAGTCTCCGAGATTGTACTACTTCTGAGGCCTGGAGACCCTAAGATACTACTAAGTAAGGAAGTGAGTAAGTAGTGGGAACCAGCAAGCAATAAGAGAGAGAGAGATAGAGTATTACATGTAAGGGTAAACTTCCAAAGCCCTATAATTGATAGTTACGATGGATCAAGATAACGCGTACACCGTCAGAGAAGAAAAAAATTCCCATCTGATCTGCCATTTTCTCTCTCTCATCCTTATTCGGCTACAAGGACAGACTTTACCCTGTTCATACCCAAAACAGAAGGATTATCAGGGGGTGAACAGAAATGAGAACATGATCTAACTAACCCAATATCGGAGTCGAGGAGGGTTTCTGGAGTCGTTGCTACTGTTCTTTTCCCGATGTCGCCATGATCGGACTCGATGGATCGCTGAGAGGTTGTGAACCTTGAGCCTGCCAGTCTCGGGGTATAGAGAAATTCCTAAAACTTACAGATACCTGAACGCGAGTACTCCCGAATCCCATAGTATCAGAGCTGGTAGCCCCAACGAAGCGACCAGTGCTGGCTGAAGAATAGAGCTCGACCACTGTCTGCTTTTCTCTCAACGAAGAACGTCCGTTCAGTCTGTGATGTGGAAAGAATCGAGGGTTTCGGTAAGGAACGTTGTAAAAGATCAACAGAGGTGGACACTCACACCGCCTGTAGAGAATCGCGCGTGGGGTTCGATACGGAAAGTTGTAGAATCGAGAGGTGAAGCTCACCATTAGGGAATTCGAGTAGACTATATTGACCTTACTATCAGTACGATGTGGCGGAGGAGGATACGAACTCGATACGCACGTTTTGCGAGGAACGTAAAAACGCTCAACCAAATGTCTACAGAATCATCAATGGGAACGGATCTTTGGGGTGGCGATTATGATTGATAACTGACAATTGTGCGGCATCACCAAAAACTGTCAAACAGAGAGGGTTGAGTGATAAGTGGTACGATCGAATGTTGGATACGTTTGGCGAGACTTACGAGAATCATCATCAGGATTCCGCCCATACTAGGGTCGACGAAGGCGTCAGAGAAAGTAAAGCGATGAAAATGTATTAGAGAGGGGCCTACCTTGTCAATAGACCTGTCTCTGGAGTCGCGATGAGGGATGAGAATGCCGCTCAACAATTCAAAGGAGAGAATACATACGAAGCGACCAGGAGATAAGGGTATCTATGACCGTGACGGTGCTGAAAGGACAATTCCAAGTCAACGGTAACATCTTAGTAAACCCCCCCTATCAAAACACACCTTTTCACCATTGTATTGCGGCGTTCACGTAATAGTGCCCAAGTGAGTGAGAGAGCGATCAGAAGGTCATTGGCTGACGCTAAAATCAAGGTCGCCAAGATGGACCATTTCCACTGGATGAGGTATTCTTCTAGATTTACCATCTCCACGCCCTCGACGAACGAAAGCAAGGCCATAACCGTCCGAATGAGAGAGAGCACCCAGCAGACGACCGTAATTATCCAGGAGTTGCTGATATATAAACCAGGATATCAACACTCGAGTGGAATCATCCCTTGGAAGACGGACATACGTTATTCCTTTGATGCGCCATGCCAGAAAGCACTGGACTGAGATGTGGTATAAGCCAGGAAGGAAAGAGAGAGAGAGAAAATGACAGTACCCAATCCGGTAGAGAGTGCGCTGAAAAAAATTGCTGTTGAAAGAGTTTTCGGTGGACGATTCAGAACGGTAGGATTGGACCAGGAAACGACTGTGATGATGTAGACGGCGTGGGTGATGCAAACGGAGTGGCCGATTTCGCAGAGCCTAGACGGAGAAAAGTGAGTTTGGATGGTCGTCCCAAGGAAGGCGGATTCATACCACACAAAAGCGACCTGGTGGTATACCAATTGTTTAGAGGGTAAGGTATTTTGGACGAAGGCGCGAAGCACGAACCATGTATTTTATCCAGGAAGGATCCTTTGGAAATCTGGAGTAGTAGCCATAGATTTGGATCGTCACAATCCCCACCAGGAAACAAGATACCATACAACCAGCCTCAAGGACGCCTAGACAGTTGGAATATGAGTGATCTCACTAGCCACGAAAGGCAGAGGGACACATACCGAGGGTGGTATTCAAGACAGAGGGGGGAAGGACTAGGACTGGGGCCATCCGAGTCGTAAAGGGGATTTCAGTCCGAGTCGCCGAAGTTTGCGGAGGGAGTCTTTTGATTCATCCCTTGTTAAATAAGTATTCAAAAAAAATTGGCGCTGGTTTGGGGTTGCGTGTTGTACGAAATAATTCCCACGAGCTCAAATTTGGACAGCTCTTGTCACAGTCCTGGATCAGATCGCATTTTAGGAAAACCGAGAAATGAGATTGCCCCAATTCTTCGGCTTCGCCTTTCTCAACCTTGTGCTCTACTTGGCATATGTCTTTTCACAAAAGAATGACTCGACCGAGGTCCTCCGGACCAGATTACTTTACATAAGTATTAAATAATTGTCGACTGTTCATTGAAGCTGCCAAAAGAGAGGAAGTACGGCATACCACTAATCTGCAATCACCGTCGTTGTATCCTGTCGATTAGATATTCCTGTCCGGTATTACGCTTAATCATTCAATTCGGCTCTCTCGGCTCGTAGCCGCTTTATCTCCCGCTGCCAACATTGCGGCGCATCAAATTATGTAACTCGGAAAAGCCGGGCGAGCCGAACTCAATTGAACTGGTGCTCCCCAACAGCTTTCCGGTGCCACTGCTAACTCATCATCGGTCATCATTGTACTTCGTTCATGCGTGTTCGTTGTCAAGTTAACTACCTACTATTACTGCGCCTGTCCTCTCAAACACAGGTCAGAGACGTAAGTTGGCCTGTAGAGCATGAGGCTCAGAATCAACATCTTCAAAAAAATCTGATTGATAATCGTACCTCGCGAGTCAACGTGAATACTTGATCCGATATGCTATGTAAGCTGAAGCCCGCCTCCGAGTAAGCAAAGTAATCTGTATCAATAACCAAATTTCAGAACCGTGCCAAAGGATAGGAAAAAGACCGAAAGAGTTTTGACTCACAGATCCATTTACGTCGGAAGATCTCCACATCTTCATCAGTAAGGGATGGGTACTGTAACCTCAGAGCAGGGGAGATGTGCGTTTCGAAGTTGCGTTCAAAGCGATAGCGCCATTCCCGGAGAGTTCTGGCATAATCTAATAAAATGCCAGGGTTCAAAAATTACCGGGTTCTCATGCCAGATTGTACACATACGAGGTCCAATGTTCTCGATCGATTCAACATTAAGGCCGGCCTTCACACAAGCATTAACCAAGGTTGCGACCGAAGACAACTGGCCGCCACTAAATTTCGGAAGTATCAGAGTCCCGACTATATTGAGCCAACAGAATTCGGAAACCCTTACGGATAAATGTATTTGCGGACGAAATCCACCTCCCTGTATTTCACCCGCTCAGTAGGCAAGCCTGAGACAGGGAATAAGAACCGTCACTCACGTTGAATAGAGTGCCCAGCGCGTGTCCGGGACAGTGGACATCGTGAAGGCGTTGGTAGAATTCTCCTCCTTCATGGCCCACGCCATTTGCGAGAACCAGTGTTCCATGTATTCGAGTCCCACTGATGATTGTTCTGTAAAAACAGGTCATATGAGAAAGGTTCAGGCGACTCACCGTGCTCCATCACTCCTATGGAGACTACTGCATCAAAAGCGTGATGGAACTCTTTGGGCATTTTGCGGTAGTCCATCAAGTGCACGGTTATGACATCCGAAAGTCCCTCAGCATTGACATTCTCCTCTAGGGCAATCTTTTGAACTTCTGAAATTGTGATTGCATCCACCCGAGCTCCGTATTCTTTGGCAACCTTGAGAAACGCGCTTAAGTAAAAACTTCCGATAGAACACTGTAAAGTTATTCCACCCACGAGTATAGAGAAACTTCCCCACCCACACCTGTTCAGAACCATTTTTTTTTTGTGAGCGATGGGATCAAAAGAGACAGGACTTCAAGACTCCGTTACCCTATCTCGAGGACCCTTGAACCTTTTGTTATTCTCGCTCTATCTGCAAGGAGCTTAAGTTTCGCGATTTGTCCGCGTTCGAGATCGTCAGGCGGTGAAGACCGCTTTTCAAGCTGGTGCTGGCGCGGGGGAGCAATAAAACGGTCCTCGGTCAAGTCACCGATGCATCCACCTGCTTCGTCGTCAAAAATAGCACAGCTATAACTATAGGACCAGAATGTGAGTGCGTGTAAGGTGGGAAACAGAGGAACTAGTCGCACGTCATGTCCCAAGACAGAAACGCCGCGAAGATTTCGTTGGAAAGATCATAATGGGCACTTGCGAAACCGACCGATTTAGTCCGGAGAGTAAGGAGACGAATAACAGATACTAACGAGATGTTACTCTTGCTACCGAGAACCATATTTGCCAACCGGAAATTTGATCTAATTACCAGTCAGAGCTGACTCATACGGATAACTTGTTCCACTAACACATAGCTGGTGAATCTGAACAGTGGGGTTACCAGCGTGCTAAGCTCCAAGATTCGCTTTCTGTTCAGGACAAATATCTGTGGGAGCACTGTCAGTCCCAGGCTCACCCACAAGAGAGCACGAGACTAACTTGGAACACATCAATCAAGGCCGAGACTTCGATGAGGCCGAGCATGTAAGCGTCTGCATTTCTGGAGTCAAAAACATGCCAAAGGATGATCACTTGTACTGTGACGCACCTGCGAACCCAAAATCGGCGTGAAGACACAAACGAGTCCAGACAGCATCATCTAAGATTGTTATGGTGGCCTCTAATGGTTTAGAATGTCCGTCACTGGTGAGAACATATTCCTTTCCAAAACTCCACTTTTCATCGTTACACACAACGTGCAGTATTCCAAGTTCGATCTTCGATAACGTCTTCAGAATTGTGCTGCGAGCTGATATATAGAAATGTGACTCGTGAGGAAAATATTTTAAGAGGAGAGCGAATGCAAGGACCTATGGATCGAACTGGCTTCCACTGGATGTTTGCGACAGAATCTTGTGTGCTATTGAGAACCTTTTCGAGTGTACTGAGAAAAAAACCCCGGCTGGCTTTGTCGATATTCACGGTCTTGATGTAGGCGTTTGTTTGGGATGACATGGTTTGGCAATTTCGACCACTCGATCTAATTGGGCAACTTGAGGCTTCTTAAGGCGTAGTTCGGGTTGCTCAAATACTCCAAGAAAGACAAACAAACAAACAATAAACAAATCAACAGAAAAAAAACCTGCATATAGACGTACTTAATTGCCTCGTCAAATTTTTCGGGATGGTTGACATTTCGACATTTAACCGTGAGTTTGGAGCTACCAAATAGAGTTGATCGGGTTAAGCGTCTGTTAACAGTTGAGGGTTGGTTAAGGGTCCGTGGAACAGAGACGGTAAAAACCCCGGAGATATCAATCGTACATATGTAGTGTAGGCGCAGGCCTTCCGAATTCAACGGTGACCGATCCACACCTTCAGCGGTCAGAATGGACAAAATCCTTTCGTGCCAGCTATGAAGAGTTTCTGTAGACTGTCAGTGTAAGCGTACCGAACAAAACGGTCTTCCAGCGACATCCGACTCGAAGGAGCCCTTGGTAAATTGCAAAATCGAGTGGGAGTAAGGCCGCACTAGAATGTCAGTGCCCTAAATTTTGACCGTCAACGGTTTAGTTCGAAATGATGAGCAATAGAGCGGCGGCGTTTGGTCCAACATTTTCGGTTCAACGCTGTCTCGTTTGTGGGATGCGAAGAAGATAATCGGCGCTCCTGTGCGACGCGCGATAGCCTCGCACATGAAGGTGCGAGAAAAAAGAAGGCTCCTATTTCACATGCTCATCCTCCCGTGACAATCTCCCCAAAATCCTAACTTGCCGCGGAATTATGCTTGGTCACGAATCACGAATCACAGAAGCTTTACGTGTTATGTTTGAGCCTCAGTTTAGGCTTCTACGACCACGAACTTGTCCTTCATGAGCAAACTCGTCTCTCAGCATTTCGTCCTCGATCCCAGGCCCGACTATCCTCTACAGATTACCGCCAAGCGCTATGCTCTCGACAAGCCCACTCAGAATGACGGTCACCCTGGCCAAGGCTTAACTCTCATTCTCTTACATGCTACCGGAGCCCACAAGGAAGTATGGGAGATCACCGTCCTCTCTCTTCTCCAAAGAGTGCAGAATATAAAAGGCATTCAAATCGAGGACGTTTTCTCTATTGAGAGTCCTAGTCACGGCATGTTCAGGATGTGAATGGGTAGCTTAGCTCGTGCTGATCAACTATCGCAGGGGAATCCGCTGTTCTTAATGAGAAAGAGCTGAAGGAACATTATTCCGAGCAGTGTAAATTTACGCTTTCAAGGACACAGTACGCCATTTCTGATGGACTATATGACTTGTAGGGCCACCTAGAGAATATGCAAAAGCTGCCCATATCTTCTTGACAGCGGGTGTCGACAAAGGTGCCCGAGTGGACTTTTCTCGCCGTCGTCTAGTAGGAATAGGACATAGCGTGGGTGCGTCGGCAATGTGAGTTTCCTCGTTGCCTTCATCGTAGTTTCTCTTTGGTGATGACATTCAAACAGGTTTCTCATGAAGGAATTGAACCCTATCGTCAACTTTGAGATTTTTATCGCTATCGAGCCCGGAATTTCTCTTAAAGGTAATCGCCACACAAACGTCGCCTCCCAAGCCCTTACCGCTTGGACGTGGCTTCGTCCCGACGTGTGGACCAGCAGAAAATCGGCTAAAAAATCGCTTCAATCGTCTCCTGTTCATTCTATGTGGGATACTCGTGTTCTCGATCTCTTTATTGTGAGCGAATGGTTATCGAGATATCCATTTTTTTGGATCTTGCTTATACGTTACGCAGGAATATGGGCTGAGGACTCACCACGCGGCAAAATATGACCCACCGTTTACTTTCAATGGTGTCACCACGGCATCTACCAAGGAGATGGAAGCAGTACGTCGTCTTCACTACTCTAGTCATCAACGCTCACTGACAACTTATGACTGTATCCACAGGCGTCGTACCGCAGTGATGAACTGGTTGTTGACTCGTTAACGGCATACGCTGAAGTCACCCAAAGGAAACCCGTGCATGTTATTTGGGGTACAATCAACGATGTCAAGTACGTTGATTCTTGCTGCTGACGTTTCCCAGTATGAACGGTTTCTCCCTAGATCACCTGAAACAAGAGACCTACTCTCTGATACGTCCGCGGGCAGGAAACCGGCATCCGTAAGATTCGTTGAGAATGCGGGCCATTTGGTGAGTGTAGAAGTTTTTTTGATTTCTCGCATGCCGGTCCTCTGATGTCGATACCTGAAGGTGGTACAACAGCAACCTGAGGCGGTTGCAGAAAAAATTTTGGATGTACTTCTCGGAAAGCCAGCGGAAGTGATATCCAAACTCTAAAATCTCGCGAACATCTAGCACATGGCGACAGGAGGGAGGTACTTCGAGGATGATAGGTTCACTATGTGGCATGGTGCAGTGCTGGTTTTCAAAGGATGTCTGTTACCGATCATGATCTGGCAAGCACCATCGCATCTGGGATTACTAGCACTACTATACCACCCACAGGAATTAGAGAACCTATCATCGAGCAAATTTAACTCCTACGTATACCTTTGCTTTTTTTTGGCTTCCCGACGTACTACTCCACTGATTTACTCACTTACTTGCATATATCTTGCTACTTATCCAAAAAGAAAAACTGTATTTCTAACGTATTCTTACATAGAACACATTTCTTGGACTACTAGTACTAGTAGTTAGGGCCTCCTGTTGACAGTTATTGTTTGAACCCTAAGAGTGCCCAAATCTTGATGAGGAAAACAACAACCTGACTTGACCTTGGATTTCCTATGCTAAATAGAGGGATCCTTGCATGTTGGCGGCCGAACAAGACATTATTCTGCCAGGGTGTTCAAACCGTAAGGGCGACAACCACAACCACAACCGCAACCTGAAAGGAAGAGGAAGGCGGGGATCTCATTTCTTAGTGAACAGCATTAGGTCTTGAGTTTCTTTCCTGTTCTTTTGGTTCCAAATAGCAGAAAAGCTATGATTTCGTTACCCATTGTTATTGAATACCCGTTTAAACGTCTGTCAAAACATTGGTAACGGATTAGTTGCATCTTTTGTGAGCCCCATAATACATGAGGAAGGAGGGGAGGTAACCTGAAAGCAATGCATACTAACTTAGCGATGATGGAACCCCGGCTCTGGGATCTCCCCGCACGGAAATAAACTGTGAAATATCAGTCTCTCAGGTTGGCACGTCAGAAAGATTTCACATCTAAAAGATGGTGTCAGTTCAAAGGGCATGGCCGTATGATGGTGAATGATATATCCTTGGTCTTTAATGTATGAAACAGTAAAACTCTAAGTCGTTCGCGGCAATGCCTTAGTAGGAAAGGAGACACGCAGACGACTGGCCTTTTGAAAATTGAAAATTGAAGAAAAGGCCTATAAAAAAGTGCGTAAATTCAATCCTGTCCCAACAGATTGAATCGCATTCTGTTGGCACCGAATCAAACGTTTGACGTTCTTTTTTTGTCGGGCCAACTTGAACCTGAAGGCTTGCAAAACGCGTATATTTGCGGGTTACAAAAGTAAACAAAATTCTGGTTTCGACCTGACTCAGCGCTATAGTACGTGTTGTTCGATCTTTAGATAGATCCCGGAACCCAGATATCAATGCTTTACATACCTATCCGCTCTATTTACTCGATTACCGATCTGTCCTTCACAACGCAGGACCAAGCGAATCGAGTGAGTCTTGGAGCTCAACGCTTCGAAATCGTGGTCAACTTAGTGTAGCTGCTAGCATGAGTAACAAGAAATCCAAAGGTCCAAAAAAAAAATCCACAAACCGGTGTGTTCGGTTGAACGTTCAAAATAACCATAACTTATTTTCCACTTTGCCGCGCTGCGATTTCAGATCTACTATACCTGTAATGGAGATAATCTGTTGTTCAAAGGCAATGCGAATTCGGAGCAGCTAAAAAAAAACAAGAAAGTGAGTCTCAGATGGAGAGGCGCGAGGGCCGCGAGGCAACGTCACGGTAATACGAAATCTGAAGTCTTAGACTCACTAATGAGGGTCTATTTGTTGGTTTGTCAAAGAGGCAAAGAAAATCATTGAGCGTTATAATATTCCCAAGCGTGCAAAGAATCAAGCTCATCAGTTTGAGGTATCACTAAGTGCTTCTTGGTATGAACCGCCTCTCCATATCTGGGGATCCGGCTTGAGGTAAATGAGGTCCGACTCAAATAGAAGTGGATACCTTACTTAGATATCTGCATGAGGACGTTGCTACCCGATAGTAGATGTGGCATCAACTTGCAGCAAGGCCATACTACAGCTCATCCATAACTGATAGATTGGGGATATTTGTGGTGAAGAATCTCACCCTGCCTCTCAAAGAGGTACACATTATTGACAGAGCCAGGCTTCCGCACCCATGGACCATCCGGGTTTGAATAGCGAGGAATTGTATAAAAGCGACCGAGAAATCGTTCTCGTACTTCACAATCCAATTCGCACTCGCACTTTCACCAACCATGAAATTCTTCGCTATCTTCGCTACTGTCTCCGCTCTTCTCATCGCAGCTGCCGGTGTCGGTGCTACTGCTCCTGATGCCGAGAGTGCTTGCCGATGCCCGAAAAACTGCTCGCACAAGTTTGGCAGTTCTTGTGCATTCTTCGACGAAGGGAATATCATCAAAGGAGGTTGGTGGTTGATCCAAGTTAACAGCTTCACTCGACTAACTTGTACCATCAAACTTTCGAAGCTTGTGCTAACGGCAACGGAGGCCTCACTTGCACCACTTAATATTCCACGCTGGCCCGGGGATAATAACATAGTAAGTCTTGACTCTTGATTGAACAAGATGCTCGCATTACTTACGCTAATTTCGTAGTAATTTCACAGCTACTGATGCTTTCGAAACTTTCGAATTAGTGTTGTAATATTTATGAATGACAACTAGCCTTGTGATTTTCAAATTAGTACCTACCGAAAAATATTGTTTCACAAAATAAAGTTGAGCTCAACAATGAAAGCGAATAAGGTGTTTCAATTTCAAGTTGTATGGAAGTCCTTGTTGGATAGAGGAGTTTCCGATATTGGAAAAAGACATCTTTTTTGTCCAACAAGGAGTCTACTATGGAATGAGCCGAGAATTGAAGTCAGTTGTTGGCACGGTTTAGTGTAGTCCTTTGAGAGTCCTAGTCACGGCATGTCCAGGATGTAAATGGGTCGCTTACCTCGTGCTGATCAACTATCGCAGGGGAATCCGCTGTTCTTAATGAGAAAGAGCTGAAGAAACATTATTCTAAGCAGTGTAAATCATTTACGCTTTCAAGGACACGGTACGCCAGTTCTGATGGACTATATGACTTGTAGGGTCACCTAGGGAATATGCAAAAGCTGCCCATATCTTCTTGACAGCGGGTGTCGACAAAGGTGCCCGAGTGGACTTTTCTCGCCGTCGTCTAGTAGGAATAGGACATAGCGTGGGTGCGTCGGCAATGTGAGTTTCCTCGTTGCCTTCATCGTAGTTTCTCTTTGGTGATGACATTCAAACAGGTTTCTCATGAAGGAATTGAACCCTATCGTCAACTTTGAGATTTTCATTGCTATCGAGCCCGGAATTTCTCTTAAAGGTAATCGCCACACAAACGTCGCCTCCGAGGCCCTTACCGCTTGGACGTGGCTTCGTCCCGATGTGGGGACCAGCAGAAAATCGGCTAAAAATCGCTTCAATCGTCTCCTGTTCATTCTATGTGGGATACTCGTGTTCTCGATCTCTTTATTGTGAGCGAATGGTTATCGAGATATCCATTTTTTTTTTTTTTGGATCTTGCTTATACGTTACGCAGGAATATGGGCTGAGGACTCACTACGCTGCAAAATATGACCCACCGTTTACTTTCAATGGTGTCACCACGGCATCGACCAAGTAGATGGAAGCAGTACGTCGTCTTCACTACTCTAGTCATCAACGCTCACTGACAACTTATGACTGTATCCACAGGCGTCGTACCGCAGTGATGAACTGGTTGTTGACTCGTTAACGGCATACGCTGAAGTCACCCAAAGGAAACCCGTGCATGTTATTTGGGGTACAATCAACGATGTCAAGTACGTTGGTTCTTGCTGCTGACGTTTATGAACGGTTTCTCCCTAGATCACCTGAAACAAGAGATCTACTCTCTGATACGTCTGCAGGCAGGAAGCCGGCATCCGTAAGATTTGTTGAGAATGCGGGCCATTTGGTGAGTGTAGAAGCTTTTTTGATTTCTCGCATCCTGGTCCTTCTTTTTTGACGTCGATACCTGAAGGTGGTACAACAGCAACCTGAAGCGGTTGCAGAAAAAATTTTGGATGTAATTCTCGGAAAGCCGGCGGAAGTGATATCCAAACTCTGATCTCGCAAACCTGTCGGGACCTAAGGACAGTTCATTGTGCGGCATGGTCCAGTGCCGCGGCGGCGCCGGTTGCATCAGCCTGGATTCAACGGCCATCATCATTGCTCATCCTCCGGCGCAACATCCAAGCTATTGCTGACATCCGCGATTTTACAACGACAATAATGGTCATGATCACGCCTCAATATTTTATGTCCTACCGTTGTTTTTGCTTTGCCCATCTCTCAGGCTTTACTTTGTTTTAAACCTTCTAGTATTCGGTCGAAAAATGGCTGCACAAAATTCAATTTATTTTGTCCGGACAAGGACTTCCATACAACTTGAAACTGAAACATCTTATTCGCTTTTTCATTGTTGAGCTCAACTTTGTTTTGTAAAACAATATTTTTTGGTAGGTACTGATCATTTGCGAAGAATCACACTGGTTATCATTCATAAACATTACAGCACTAATTCGACAGTTTCGAAGAAAACAGCGGCTGTAAATTTACTATAAAAATAGCGTAAGTAATGCGGGGTCAACGTCTCGTTCAATCAAGACTTACTGTGTTATTATCCCCGGGCCAATTGTGGAATATTCAGGTAACGCAAGTGAGGCCTCCGTTGCCGTTAGCACAAGCTTCGAGAGTGTGATACCAGTTAGTCGAGTGAAGCTGTTAACTTGGAACAACCACTAACCTCCTTTGATGACATTCCCGTTGTCGTAGAATGCACAAGAACTGCCAAACTTGTGCGAGCAGTTTTTCGGGCACCGGCAAGCACTGTTGGCGTCAGGAGCAATAGCACTGGCACCGGCAGCTGCGATGATAAGAGTGGAGACGGTAGCGAAGATGGTGAAGAATTTCATGGTTGGTAAAAAATGAGGATTGTGAAGAACGAGAACGATTTCTCGGTCGCTTTTATACGCTTCCATGCTATTCAAACCCGGATGGGCGCAAGTCTGGCTCCATCAATGGCGTTTACATCTCGAGAGGCAGGCGGAAATTTTTACACCCCGAGTATCCCCGATCTATCAGTTATGCATGGGCTGTATGGCCTCGCTACAAGCTGAGGAGGCCATATCTCTTGGGTCACGGTCTCCTCACGCAGATATCTAAGTGGCGAGAGGTAAGGGACCCACTCCTATTTTACCTCATTTACCACAAGCCAGATCCCCGGATCTGTAGTAGCGGCTCACACCAAAAAGCACTAGTGACACCTTAAACTGATGAGCTTGATTCGAACGCCGCTCTAGCTTTCAAGTTTAGGCAAAACCACGGCATACTTGCCCAGTTTGCAAAGCACGGACACACTCCGGACATCATTCGAGGCTGAGGCCTGAGGCCTGAGGCTTCAGAATGTTATAACGCTCGATGATTTTCTTCGCCCCTTTGACAAACTCACAAAAAAACCTAGTGAGTCTAAAACCTCAGATCTTCGGCCGTGACATTGCCTTCGCCCCTCTCTGTCTGAGATTACGCACTTTCTTGTTTGATCCTAGCTCCTCTGAGCTTGCCTCGACTTCGAACAACAGATCATATCCGTTCAATACGGGTACAGTTGATCTGGAACTTTCAAAGCACGGCGAAATGAAAAAGGTAAGATTAGTACGAAACGCAAAAGAGCACTGGTTTGTGGAATTTTTTTCTGGACCTCTTGTCGCTTGAAATTACTCATGCTACACTGGTAAGTTGACGTCTCACTCAGTATGGCAGTTTCGAAGCGCTGGACACGAAGACTCACTCGACTCGCTTGGTACGCGCTGTAAAGGATGTGATCGAGTGAATAGAGCGGATAGGTATGTAAGGCATTGATATCTGGGTTCCGAAATCTGTCTAGCGAAAAGAGCGAACGGCACGTATGGCGCTGAGTCAAGCCGGAGTTTTGTTTACTTTTGGCTTTGGGGGAGTCTAAGCTAGCCTACATGGATATACGTCTTCGCAAGCCTTCAAATTTAACGAAAAAGAACGTTATTGAAGGTTTGATTCGATGCCAGCGGTGGAGAATGGGATTAGATCTGTTTTGATCTGCTGGAACAGAGAATTTTTTTATAGGTGTTTTGCATTTGCATTTTCAGAAGGAAAACCAGTCATATGCGTGTCTCAGACTCTCCTTTCCTGGTTTTGCTTACTTCCCTCAAATGTGATGAGTTCTTCCAGTTTACTGTGAACACTGAAGTTATTTTTCTATAGGCATTGCAGCGAACGACTGAGAGTTTCATACATCAAATAGATATCATTCACTGGCATCGTACTGCTATGCATCCGTGTGAACTGACACCATCTTTTAGATGTGCATCAGGAAAACCTGGATTCTTGCTCGAGCGAAGAATTAAGTTCGCTCCAGCAAGCAATTGAGTCCCTCCAGCACTCAATTGATTCGCCTAGCAACTCAATTGCGTTGCCATGGCCCCGATAGCGATGAATTGTGCTGTCGAGCACCAACTTTGCTATCGCGGTTGGGGTGCTCGACAGTGCTCGACAGCAGCACCCTTTTTTCCTGATGTGAAATATTTCTGAAGTGCCGGAAACATCTAGAGACCAGTGATATTTCATAGTTAATCTCCGTGCGGAGAGATCCCAAAGCTGGGGTCACATCGACAGAGCAGTGCATATACTCGCCAAGTCAGTATGCTTCATTGCTTTCGTGTTAGATCTTCCTCCCCTCCGACTTCCTCATGTATTATAGGGCTCTCAAAAGATGCGATTTATGCGTTATCAATATTTTGACCGACGCTAAAACAGGTAAATAACGATGGGCCAGGAGATCATAGGTTTATCTGATCTTTGAAACCAAAAGAACAAGAAAGAAACTCAAGACCTAATACTGTTCACTAAGAAATAAGACCCCCCCGCCTTCCTCTTCCTTTCAGGTTGCGGTTGCGGTTGCGGTTGTGGTTGTGCCGTTTGGACACCCCGACAGAATGATGCCTTGCTCGGCAGCCAACATGCAAGGATCCCTACATTTAGTAGCGACGGAGATCAAACCTGGACAGCAGGTCAGAAGGATGCAGCCTTGGTCGTTGCAAATTTCGCTATCCCCGAATTCGGGAACGCAAGGAGGAGGCGGAGGAGCGACAGGGGCGAGCTGGCCGTCGGTGCAGCTGTTATTTTGTAAAAAAAAATCAACTCTATTTTCAAGGAAAGAAGAACAGGAAATTGGATAACGTACTTGTATTGAGCAGGTGAGAAACACGCATCACCGCACCTCAAAGTTGCGTTTCCATTCATGGTAGGGCAGAGGAAATCTCCGTCGAGGCAAACGTACTTTAATTTGAAATAAACAACAAACTTTCCATGAGAGCTGTCCGAACATCAAGACGGTCAATTTCACCTGAGACGGGAAGAATCGGGCGTCACCACAATCTTCGAGAGTTTCTGGTCCACTTAGGTTGTATGGCTGAAGGGTGTCGTCCGAGCAACTGAAGTCCCAGGCTTTCGTCAGTAATAGGAAGTGGAAGGTAAGTCAACCACGATATATACGTATACTGGTCAGTCGAGTAACAGGCGTCCCCACAGCGGATATAGATATCGCCGTTCAGAATGGGGCAGAGGAAGTCGTCATCGAAACAGGTATACTTGAATAAAAAAAACGGGCCAGTCATTTACTGCTCCCCATGAAGAAAACGCGCGAAACGTACCTGGGAAGGGAAGAACCTAGAATCACCACAGTCCAAGAGGTCATCTTGGGCTGCAACGAGTCCAGCGAGGATAGCAGTAAGGGCAACGGTGAGTAGTCGAGCCATGGATTGGTTGACGTAAATGAAAATACTACCTGGTCTTTATACTCAACTAAAATGGCAGGCTATCAACTTCAAGTTCTACAGAGCCAATGTTTCACTGCCGACGTAAAAGGCTCAGGAACTGCAGAGATCATCCTAAATATCTATAAAGTCCGATGGGCGATTGAAGGCTGCCATTCCTAGGGACAATGCGCCTGCATAAAAGGTATAGTTCCTCCGATTCGATGCGTGGTCGTCACTCCTGTGGTAGGTATCTCCCTCTTTAGGCAAATCAACGTTACGGGGACGTCTTGGGTCGTTTGAGAGAACTTGACTCGGAGTGGCTGATGATCAGCGATTTGTGATGAAAGGTTTGCCCTATGTACCTCAGCGTCAAACAATTAGGTTTCTAAGGGGAGCACAGATAAAAGTATTAAGTACTCAAGTCATACCTTTAAAGCGCACCTGTCTCGTAAAGCCAATCGATTTCTGAAGTACTCCGAGAACGGTATGGAAGAATGGAGCGATGCCCTGGCAAGTCAAAGTAGATGTTCTCGAATGACCCGCCTGTGACTTCCCATCGTCAGTTCGACAGCAGTAGCCGGTACACTCACAGATGTTTTTACGTCCTCAATAGAGAAAGACAATGATGAGCAGTCATCTACGAACTTTTAGGCATAAATCACCGCTTCAATCGTGTGTTGAATTCAGGTCAGAGACCAGAATCGGACTGAACGCGTAAGAACAGTTCATTCTATTCTTTTCAGGTGATGAGCAGTCATACATGCTCCTCTCGGGCCCTCCACTAAGTAATATCAGGACGAGCGGTTGAGGTCAACACGTAAAAGAGATGGATAAGATAAGATCACAATTCAAACTCCGTCCGCAATTTGACCTCATCCGTGGGGGTCGGTACACCGCTTCACACCCTACGTATCTGACGACAAACACTTGTATTGTTGAACCCGCTGGCGCTGACCTTTGTCATGACGAGCGTACGCAAGAGCTACGTTCGGTTCAACTTGTAAATTAGAGCGCGTAATAAAACAGACAATACACCCCTGCCCAGAGGTTCAGGCTTACTCAACGTGAGTTTGGTACTCTATATAAGCAAAATAAGCGAGTCTATACTAATCCCCGTTCTTATTTTATTCTTTGTCGGAAAAACTTATTAAGCCTGACACATTCTCCATTACAAGGTACGTCTTCCGACCTTCCGGTTCAGTTTCCTTTTAAAAGATGAAAACAAAGAGCGACATCTCCCATCGTCTCAAATCATGTCTGCAAACGTATTAATTGTGGGTTGCGACATTTCACATCCTCGGATTTTTCGACTGATCTTCTCCGCAGGTAGGAGCAGGACCCACCGGTAGGGTTTCTTTATACTTCGTCTGTCCATGTACAATTGGTTCACAATTCCAAAGGTCTTAGCTTAGCCCTTTTACTGCTTCGATCTGGATTGACTGTCCGTATCTTGGAGAAAGAAACTCATTTTCACGATGGAGAGAGAGGGACTGGTTTACAGGTATTTACTTTCCCAATAATCGAAACATCGGATTTATGGATCACTGATATTTTTGTTTGTAGCCGCGAACGTTGGAACTCTATAAATTCTTGGGTGTTCTGCCAGAAATTCTCAACCACAGTGCGACCAGCCCCAGGAACGTTCAATATTTTTCATCACCCGATGATGGAAAACCACCGCAATTGGCTCCCTTTCTTGAGATTCTGGATAACACACCAGCCAAGCCTATGGTAATTGTCTGTGCATCTCCTGTACCACATCCCTGGGTGACCGCTCTTCATGTACTAGATGAATGGCCGAACACTAGGTCAAAATCGCCACGAGAAGCTGCTTCGAGATCAAATTTTCAAAGACTTCGGAGTGAAAGTCGAGCTCGGCACAGAGTTCCGCTCTTTTGAACAACATTCGGATGGGGTCGTCGCCAGTGTTGTGAGGATCGCTGATTCGCAAGAAGTCGAGGAGAAAATCGCTGCGAGTTGGCTGGTAGGTGCCGATGGCGCGAGGAGTGCTGTTCGTAAACAGACAGGGCTATCCTTTGTCGGAGAGTCTGTCTCGGAAATGGCTTTAGTCACTGGCGACATCCATGTTCTTGAAGGTTCAATCAAGCAAGAACAAGTTCGTCTGTTTTTTCGTCATGTAAATACTCTCAAATTGCTGATCACGCTACTCTGTAGCCTGATGGATGGATGGTATGGGGAAGCTTGGGCTCTGGGACTGCGTATGTGCTTCTTTCCCTCTTCCTTGCATTCAATTCGCTTCCTCACAGCATGAAAAAGGGTATCTTTTCGACCATGCCTAGTACCGGGACAGAACCTGTTCAATTTTTACATTCGGCACCCCAGCGAGGCCAAGGCGGTCGAGATATCTTCCAGCCGTGGAACGTTGATCGAAGCCATCCACGAAATGACAGGGAGAAAAGATATCCAATTTGGAGAATTAGTGTGGGTGGGAGTATGGAGGTTTGTAATTTTCACAGAGACATTCTGCATTCGTTCTCACTCTCAGTACAGACCTAACATCCGAATGGTCGATAAGTTTGGTAACGGAAGAGTGTTTGTTGCCGGGGGTTGGTTCACAACACTCGTGATATTTCAACTGGTACTGATGATCGTCAAATTTTGTCAGATGCTGCACATGTACATAGTCCTACTGGTGGCCAGGTGAGATTTCCCTGGAGATTACGCGGGTGAATAATAACTGAATAAATGGAAGGGAATGAATTCTGGCATCCAAGACTCCGTGAGCTACACAAAGCATTACATTCAATTGGGAAATATTCTATTTACACTTCAATTTGTCTTTCTCTAGTTCAATCTCGCATGGAAGCTCGCCTTGGTTCACAAAGGACTGGCACCTAGATCGCTTCTTGATTCCTACTCCGACGAACGTCTACCCGTGATCGCGTCAATTCTCAATGAAACCACCGAACTTTTCCGAAAAGAGTTTGCAGGCGCCCAGGTCGGACAGACACCGACAACTATGTTCAGAGGGTTTGAACTGCGACAGTTTGGGATCAATTATCGTGGAAGCAGCCTGACCTTGGACGAGGTATTTGGGGATAAGAACGAAGCGGTTGATTCGTACCGTTCTGGGGATGATGGTACCGTCCGAGCAGGGGATCGTGCTCCAGATGCTCCAGGTCTGACCCGATTGAGTTCTGACAATCCCGACACTCAGGCTGTGGCGATATTTGAGCTCCTGAATACGTTGCAGCACACTGCTCTCATCTTTCCGGGATCTTCAGGCGATAAATTTGCCACTGACATGCTCAACTGTCTTTGCGAATATCCCTCGAACGTTGTTAAAACTGTTATACTACTTTCAGAATCGGCGTCATCTTCGACGGTTTATGCTGAATCGGATGCGGATGCGGTGCTGGTTGACACGAAGGGATACGCTTATACACATTATGGTGTGTCACAGGACACGCCCATGGTTGTCATTGTGAGGCCTGATGGATATATTGGAGCATTGGTGACGAGCGGGAAGAAGGAAATCTGCCAATATTTTGCGGGGATTTTAGCTTGATTCGATTTTCTAGAGTGCTACCTTGCCATCGTATTATGGATTTAGATACTATATTATAAGAGATAACAGTGAATCAATCGCCCACTGGCAGAATCTTTACGGTCCCTCATCGCCCTTCCAACTTGGGTTATGACGAGCGAGAGTTTAAATGTGTATGTGTATGCGTCGGGGGATGCAGGAAGTCGGTAGAGTGATGGTATGGATGGGGGGGGGGGGCACGCCGGAGGGAAGATGAATGCGTAGGCCGTAAGGTTAGGTGGATGTTTCGATGGCCAGGGGAAGCTAAGCGCTAAGCACCGGTTATTGAGGTGGAGTCAGAGATGATCGGGATCGGGAAGTAACATGCGAAGTCAGCCGAGGTTCCAGGGAGGCAAAGACAACCGAAGCGGAGTTTCGGGGGCAAACAGTTTTATGAGAGTATCGTAGGACGGGATTGGAGGCAACAGAAAATGTTAGATAAGATAAGATTACGGCCTCTTTTTCAAACACCGGATCTCAATGCAGAGACGAGTCTAAAAGTTGAGTCTCATAATCGCAATTCTTTTCTTTTTTTAATTGTATACTACTTTAGATCATGGTAAATACTTTCTGGAACCCGCTGGCAGCCATACGGAGCTTCAAAGCTTCCGCCCTGCATCTTCCACCTCGTAGTGTATCGTAGCAGCAGCTGCCAATACACTTCGCAGCGATGCTCATCCAGACGACCTTTGTTTCCGGGATTCCGACCCTTTCAGGTTTCTAGTACCCGAATGTGAGCTTTTCCCCATCGACTCTAGATTTGATGACTGATGACTGCCGTCCACAAAGCTTTCGTTCACCCTTATAAAAAGAGAGAGCGAGACCAAAATCTCGTCGCTGAAATGATGTCTGTAATCGTGGGTGACATTGATTTATACCTTGGGGGTTTTTTCATTGATCTTCTCTGTACTTCAGGAGGCTAGGAGCAGGACCAACCGGTAGGGAGCCCTGCTTGGTTTGTCCGTCTACTATAAAACTGGCTCACAATTCCTATTAAAGGTCTTAGGTCAGGATTTTGATTGACCTTGACCTCGCTGACCCTGACCTGACCTCGGAGGTCACGACCCGACCCGACCTTTCCCAACACTAGTCTTAGCTTGGCCCTCTTACTGCTTCAATCTGGACTGACTGTCCGGATCTTGGAGAAAGAATCTCAATTCCACATTGGAGAGAGAGGGGCCGGGCTACATGTATGTGCTTTTCCGACCGAGATTTGGTGTTTTCAGTGTTCCGATTTTCTGAGTCCGATTTTCTTTTTTCTTGATTCAGCCGCGAACACTGGAGCTCTACAAATTCCTGGGTATTCTACCAGCAGTTCTTAGTCAGAGCGCAACCTCCCCCAGGAATTTAAAATACTTTTCGTCACCCGAAGATGGAAAGCCACCGCGATATGCTCCTTTTTTCGAGCCCTTGGATGACACTCCATCGAAGCCTATGGTAATAATCTGTATATCTTCCGTACCACAGCCCTAATGAACACTTAATGGTCTTACAGATAAATGACCGGATGCTAGGTCAAGACCGCCACGAGAAGCTGCTTCGAGATCGAATTTTCGATGACTACGGAGTGAAAATCGAGCTTGGGGCAGAGCTTCATTCCTTTGAACAACATCCAGGGGGTATCGTCGCCCGCGTTTTCAAGACCACCGATACGGGGAAAGTTGAAGAAGTTGCTACTGCGGATTGGCTCGTTGGTGCCGACGGTGCGAGGAGTACTGTTCGTAAACAGATCGGGTTATCTTTTCTCGGAGAATCTGTCTCGGAAATGGCTTCTGTCACTGGTGACATCTGCATTCTGGAAGGTTCACTTACGCAAGAACATGTTGGTCCCATGTTCCCCACCCTCACATACCTTCCTATTGCTAATTACTTACTCTGTGTAGCCTGATGGTTTGACAATCTGGAGAGTATTCAGCTCTGGAGCCGCGTATGTCCTTTTCTCGCTCCTACTCAAATTAGGCTCATTTATCCATGCTTTAAAAAAGTATGTGGATGCGGCCATGCTTGGTTCCTGGGAAGAACCTGTTCAGCTTCTACATTCAATGTGCCAGCGAAACGAAGGCAGTCGAGATATCTTCCAGCCGCCAAGCGTTGATCGAGAGAATTCACGAATTGACCGGCAGAAATGATATCGAATTCGGAGAGTTGGTGTGGATGGGAGTATGGAGGTCTGTGACTTTCGAGGGGGGTTCTGCACATTGGTTCTTACTTTTAGTATAGGCCCAACATACGAATGGTCGATAAATTCGGCAGTGGAAGAGTGTTTGTTGCTGGTGGTTAGTCAACGAATCTCATTATACATTGAACCGAAACTTACTGGGAAGTTCAGATGCCGCTCACGTCCACAGCCCCAATGGCGCTCAGGTGAGATATTTTCGAGACGATCAAGTCAAATGGTGACTGAAATTATGAAAGGGAATGAATTCTGGCGTTCAAGACTCTGTGAGTTGCACGATTAATCACTCCTGAGATAGATTTACTTACGTGCTATATGCTGCACTTCATTTTTCATTTTTCTAGTTTAATCTTGCCTGGAAGCTGGCGTTAGTTCAAAAAGGACTGGCACCGAAATCGATCCTCGGTTCTTACTCGGACGAACGTCTACCTGTGATCGCGTCAATTCTCAATGAAACCACCCAACTTTTCCGAAAAGAATTTGCAGTAAAGTCCGGTCCCCAGCCTGAGGGACAGACACAGACAACTATGTTCAGAGGGTTTGAGCTACGACAGTTTGGGATCAATTATCGGGGAAGCAGCCTGACCTTGGACGAGGTATTTGGGGATAAGAACGAAAGGGTCGACTCGTACCGTTCTGGGGATGATGGTACCGTCCGAGCAGGGGATCGTGCTCCAGATGCTCCAGGTCTGACCCGATTGAGTTCTGACAATCCCGACACTCAGGCTGTGGCGATATTTGAGCTCCTGAACACGTTTCAGCACACTGCTCTCATCTTTCCGGGATCTTCAGGCGATAAATTTTCCACTGACATGCTCGAGTGCCTTCGCGAATATCCCTCGAACGCCGTCAAAACTCTTGTTCTACTTCCAGAGTCATCAACTTCGTTTTCTGCTAAATCGGCTGCGGTGCTGGTTGATACGAAGGGATATGCTTATACACATTATGGCGTGTCCTGGGACACGCCCATGGTTGTCATTGTGAGGCCTGATGGATATATTGGAGCATTGGTGACGAGCGGGAAGAATGGGATCCGCCAATATTTTTCAGGGATTTTCTCTTGATCAGAGCTTGGATTTTTCGTCCCACAATGGAGTGGAACTTGCGAGGGTCGTTGTGGTAGACGGAGAGTAGTGCTTGAACTTTGTATCTATTTATATACAAGCCGATCGACTTGCATGGCCGGCTTCCGGCGGGCCGATTTTTACCTCTCTTTTCCCCTACCGCCATATCATGTCGTTTCCGACCGATACCGGACTATATCCTTCAACCTACAGTCCTCCAGTGCAGCCCAGCCCTTTGGATTTCATTACCTCCAACCTGAGCCGAAACAACACAAATTGTAACCTAAAATCGCGTCATTATCACCTAATTCCCATCCACCAGCAGCTTGGCTTCTCTATTTCTCATCCTTCAACCGCTGCCTCATATACAGTCGCAAAAAAACCCTGATAAATAACTCCAAAAAAAACGATACATGACCGGTCTAGACTTCTCAGAAATCCCCTTACTCGATTACTCGCTCGCTCTTTCTGCTGAGACAAAGCCTCAGTTTATCCTCCAGCTCCGAAATGCTCTCATGAATGTCGGATTTCTTTACCTCTCCAATACGGACTCTGTAGTTGGACCAGAACTCATCGAGGAGCTCAAGAGCTATATCCCAAAGCTGTTCGCTCTGCCGCAAGACCAGAAAGATAAAGTCCGAATGGCCAACTCGCCTCATTTCCTTGGGTATTCGAGATTGGGTTCGGAGCTGACCAAGGGAAAGACGGATAATAGAGAGCAGTTTGATATTGCTACGGATCATGTTTCGCGCTGGAAACCTGGTGATCCAGATTATTACAATGTTTGGGGACCCTCTCAAGTGCGTGTTTTTACACCTCACGATTTCTTAGTCTCTAACGTGTATATCTTCTAGTATCCGGATGAAGATCTGATTCCTGGATTTCAAGCTACCATGAAGACATATCTTTCTGCAGTATCTGCGCTCGGAACGCACTTTATAACTCTTATTGCGGAGGCGCTGAGCCTTCCGTCGGACGGTTTATCGAGGTTCTACGAGTCACCGGATCGGATGCAGCATCGGAGCAAAGTCGTGCAGTACCCTGTGCCAACGGAACGGAGTGAATCTGATCAGGGCGTTGGGCCTCATTATGACGCTGGTTTCTTGACAATCGTGAGTCGTATAACCGGATGTATTGAATAGGAAGCCGACAGATTGTTCATAGCTCCTTCAAGCTTCCCCGCATCCTGGTCTCCAGGTCCAAAATTTGTCGGGCGATTGGATCGATGCGCCTCCGGTTCCTGAGACTTTTGTGGTGAGTGTGACAACTAAAGCTGTCGTCCTGAATGGTCTCTTACCTTACTTTTTGCAGATCAATTTTGGACGAGGTAAAGGGCTCTTTTCTGTTCCTTTCAGTTGCCCTGCTTACACTCCATTCGCAGCGCTGGAATTTGCTACACAAGGAATAGTTCGCGCAACCTCTCACCGTGTACTCTCACCGCCTGTCGGTTCCTCCAGCCCGAGGTACAGCATCCCGTTGTTCCATAACATTTCGCTTGATGTTAGGGTGAGAGATCCGAAATACGAGTTGGAATGTAAGTTTCCCCCTCCATCGACTTTTTCGTATCTTGGTTGGTTGGCTGATGACGTGTTCCATATGTATAGTCCCAGCGGAGATCCTCAAGCTTCGCGACGAACGAGGAATTCTCTCGGGAACAGATTGTGAGTCTTCCCCCAGCGCCTATTTATGAGAAAGAAGAGTTTTGATCGCTTTACTTTTTCTCTTGTGTTTCTTTCGCCATTTGCAGCGGTAAACTACTCTGAGTTTGAGACTCAGCCATCAGGGATGGTACAGCTTATGGGTCGCGTCAAGTGAGTCTTTTATCCACTGGCGATGGTGTATCATTTGGTTCATTCGCTAATACCTTTTCTTCTTATTAGGAGTCACCCAGATGTTGCTCAGCGACACTACCCTGCGTTGTTTGAGCGTTTCTTCCCTGATGGACTGCCAGCGCAGGGATTTGCTTATTGAGCTGAGAAGGCCCAATGATGCCGTTAAAGTGATTGTTTGTACGATATGAGATGTAAAATGTAATGTAAAGTGGGTATATAACCTCGTTTCGCCCTTCGATCATCGATTGTGCTTGTGACCCCGAAGGCAGCAGGGTGGAATTGATCACCCATGGAAATTACAGAAATTGCCAAATGTGGAAGCGCAGTCAGTTTTCTAAACGGGCCGGCTTCCCCGGTAAATTTTCGGTCACTTGTCGGTCCAGTCCCTCAACCTCGTTTCTTTCTGGCGTCGTCGTTGCGTTTGCGTTTTGTTCCACCCAGCCCCTCATCCGGCCTTAGGCCGCTGTTTCCGTAGCCACCTGTTTTAAACCCTTTTCCTTTCGGCTCCTCTTTCTAACGACCATGGACACCGAGCAAAGTGCGAGCCCACTTTTTTCTGACGGTGAAAGACGGGGCGTGCACAAGGTTGAGAAACTGGACGTTGAGGATGAAGATGCCAGAGCTCAGAGACTCGGTGAGCTCTGCTATGGATGTTGAATATCGTGCAAAGGCTAATAGGAATACTAGAATCCATCTTTATGAAGCTCAGCTCTGGTGGTGCTACCCGTTCAGCTTTTGCATCGGGTCTACCCAACTTTCAATTTGATTTTGGGGAACGAAAGACCTGGGCTGTTGAGCCACCTTCTGAACGTACGTTTTTGCGTTCCTCATCTCCTGTTTGTTATTCCAGTTCTGAATGTACTCTTTATCCTCAGTTCTATCCCGCGTGCAAGCGTTCCTGCCCCAGATGGAAGCTTCGAACGCGATACTAGCTCAACGTGTCAAAGTCAATCCTACAAGTGTTGATATGGAACACATAGAGGACGGTGAGCAGCGATACATTGAAATGGTATGCCTTATCTTTACTGCTCGTGTGCACCTTCGTCTCTAACGAATTTGGTTTGATTTGCCCTGTTTTTTCTCATCTTATCCTTTTCCGCCGTCTTTCATGTGTTTATCCAAACCTCGACGCCAATTCGATTCCCAAAAACTAGAACCTCGGTCTTGGCGTGTTCGATATGAAACCGAAAGGAGAATCCGGAAAACGAGATCGAGATACTGAGATGACCGATTCCTCAGCCTCCTCGTCGTCCTCGTCGTCCAGCTCTTTCTCCTCCTCCTCCTCCTCCTCCAACTCCTCAGAAGATTCCGACTCTGCCACGGACGCGGAGTCTGATTCTGACATCGACTCTGAAGAGATCTTATCCTCTTTCATTCCGTCCAGTTTCCTCTCTCGTACTTCCTCCTCATCCTCATCATCATCCAGCAATTCTACCCCCGCCACTGCCGCTGCCACCAACACCTCTACCAACCCCTCTTCTTTTCCCGGTGGAAAACCTCGAGTACACAGGATGATACGGCCCCTTCCTCGTCGATACGTTTCGCTAGCGCTAGCGGACGAGTCAAACTCAGATGCGAAACCGAAACCGAGTCCGAGCATTGTGGTGCTCAGTGAGACTGTGAATAGTGATTCGTCGATGGAGTCGCAGTGAATCGAAACAAGCGTGTAGGACAAGGGTAAACGATAGCAGTTTGCTCGTTTGCGCGTGTTGTGTGTACGTGTTGTCTTGTGTGTGTGTCGTGTCGTGATTATGTCCTCCCCCTTCTCCTCCCCTTTTCGTTTTCCTGTTGGATTGAATCGGCGCAGCTTTGTCGTTGTCGTTGTCGTTTCTTACCTTTTTTTGTTTTTTTGTTTGCTTGCGTAAGAGTAGTAAGTACTAAGTAAAACCACCAGTAGTCATGGTCACTCATGCTCTTCCATGCTCTTCCATACATTTGTACATGCTTCTTGCCTCAATCGATTCACATCTCTCTTGAAATCTAACGTACGAGGTACGGCCCATAGGGATAAGAGAGAGAAATTTGTTACTGCGATATGGATCCGAATTTTCAGCGGCTTGAGCCTCGAACTCAACGAATTCCGGCGCAACGCAACTCTTTTAGACTCTTAGTTTTAATGGTGACATACACGCGCACATGACTGTGACTTGCTCGCGAGGCTTTTCATTCATTCTCGACGTCTCAAGCTTGAACTTGATCAAATGGGGATGAGGGGGAAAGGGGGTTGAGGGGGACAGGGGAGAAGGGGGGAAAGAGGGTCGACTGATGACTGCAACTGGCCAGAAGGTGGCGTGTAGTAACTAGCGCATCTAAACTGCGGCTGTAATAGTATATATGCTACTGGAGGTAATACGGTACACCTGGTATTATACCGTATTTCTTAGGACTTTTCTGTTTAAATTTCAGGTTCGACCCTCGCGGCGCCTCGCCGCTTGCGGCCATCATAAATAGACAGTAGTGTTACTGTTCATGCTACAGTGCTTTGCAAAAAGGTTTGAGGAAATTAATTCTTTCGTCCTGTTTATTGGTATTTGATATTTGATCCGGAATTGTATTCTCGGGCGAAGGTGCATCAGTTACAGCGAGTAAGTGCGTTCACTGGAATAGAGACAACCCTGCCCGAGTTCCACAAGCATGCTGCAGTTCATTGAGCTTGACTTATGTAATTGATGCACCATACAATTCCGGATCAAATATCAAATACCAATAAACAGGACGAAAGAATTAATTTCCTCAAACCTTTATGCAAAGCACTGTAGCGCCATATGGCATATACTGTTCAATGGCCCATAGTTACTACAGTGCTTTGCAAAAAGGTTTGAGGAAATCATTTCTTTCGTCCTGTTTATTGATATTTGATATTTGATCCGGAATTGTATTCTCGGGCGAAGGTGCATCAGTTACATACTGGGGCCGTAATGAACTGCAGCATGCTTGTGGAACTCGGGCAGGGTTGCCTCCATTCCAGTGAACGCACTTACTCGCTGTAACTGATGCACCTTCGCCCGAGAATACAATTCCGGATCAAATATCAAATATCAATAAACAGGACGAAAGAAATGATTTCCTCAAACCTTTTTGCAAAGCACTGTAATTTACGAGTCCGGAACGAAGTGCAGGTTTGTCCTTGTGGCGATAGTTTCTCCGTCTCTAGTAAGAGTTGCCAAATGGACCATGCGCTTCCATTGATATTCCGCTCTAACGCGCATCTTTTTATGCACAACTTCGCATGACCTCGCTGTCACCCGACCAACGGCTTTGCGTGCTTCCTCTTTTCCCATATCCGCTTGTCCTTCATGCGTTCTTGAGCTTGCTTCCCCAGGCTGTGTTTCACGTCTGGTGTACTCTTGTTCTGTGCACGTCCATAACCTAGGATATAATAGCGAAAGGGTTTACCGAAGGCCTAACAGTACCCAGCTCGCTAATGCAGACTGGTACCTGCCGCGCGAGCTTCAGTTGTCTGACATCTGTCATGTCTTAGTCATCAGCACAACCTCAGAAAACGTGTCAGGCCCTTGTGCATTGAACTTTTGTGCATTGAACATGTCAGACTTAGTGAGCAATGACATTAGCTGGCTAGGCCTGGTAAGTGGTAGCCCTGAGCCAATCAAATTTCTTATCAGGCCATACAAGATTTGAGAGTTGGATGGGGCTTAATGAGTTGGACCTTGGTGAGTATCTTGCAAGGCTATCCAGTGAGAGACAAGCTGAGTACCTTGTATTCTATCGAAATTTAAAAGTGGTAGGTTATTTTGAGTAGTGATGTGACGGCTCCGGCCAAGAGCCGTCGAGCTGGGTAAGCCGGGCCTGGCCCTGGCCCTACAACGGCCTAGGGAGGGCTCAGGGCCCGGCTCGAAATTCTCAAAAGCCGCGGGCCGGGTCCTGAGCCCTGAGCCGTTCCCCACTAAAGCCCGGGGCCCTGGGAGTGGTACAACTGAGAGAATACAGCAAAGAGGATGATATGAGGAAAGGAAGAAGGGACTTGATGTTATTTGAAAGATTTTGATCAAATTGGGCACTGTTACATACTACAAATTGTGAGTTTAGGGGCTTTGTTAGCAAGGTGTGTATGGTAAATTTGAAAGATTTTTCAAATTGGGTACACACTTATGAGTTTGCGGTTGACGGGCATTGTTTTTTGCAAGGTGAGTATGGTAAGTCAACCCACATCTTGTCTGTTTTTAATGCTTAAAGCCTCAAGTCATTCTTTAGCAAATTTTGGCCTTGAAATATCAAATAGCAGGCAACTGTGGAATTATAGGGACAAGAATCTGTGGACTATTGACAGCAGTAATAACACTTATCAATTGCCTGCCAGAGGAGTACAGAAAATTATCCATTGATGTATCAGTAAAAATGGTATTTTTTGTGCAAAATGAAGGGAAAGTGTGCTGGGTGATGACTGAGGACTTTGTGCAATCCCGATATATGAATGGTCAAGCAGGGGTGAGGGGGGGCTACTATGGATTTGCATGGAGGACTTACAGCATAAGGCAAGCTGCTTCATAGAGGTTGGGTAGAAGGATGCTCCCCAAGTAGTTCCTGCCGGAACAACAGTACTTTCTTGTGCAGCATCTCTGCCTGCTCTGTCTTTCCACGGGCTTGATATGCCGAGGCAAGGTTGTTCATAGAAGTCAAGGTATCAGGATGATGCTCCCCAAGCAGTTTTTTCCGCAACAACAGTACTTTCTCCTGCAGCTCCTCTGCCTGCTCTGTCCTTCCACAGGCTTGATATGTCAAGGCAAGGTTGTTCATAGAAGTCAAGGTATCAGGATGATCCTCCCCAGCCAATTCTTTCTGCAAGGACACTATTGTCTCCTGCAGCTTCTTTGCCTCCTCTGTCTTTCCACGGGCTTGATATGTCAAAGCAAGGTTGTCCATAGAAGTCAAGGTGTCAGGATGAAGCTCCCCAAGTAGTTCCTTCCGCAACAACAGTACTTTCTTGTGCAACTTCTCTGCCTGCTCTGTCTTTCCACGGGCTTGACATGCCAAGGCAAGGTTGTTCATAGACGTCAAGGTATCAGGATGATGCTCCCCAAGTATTGTTTTTCGCAAGGAAAGTACTTTCTTGTGCAGCATCTCTGCCTGCTTTGTCTTCCCATGGTTTTGATATGTCAAGGCAAGATTGATCATAGACATAAAGGTATCAGGATGATACTCCCCAAGTATTGTCTTTTGCAAGGAAAGTACCTTCTCCTGCAGCTTCTCTGCCTGCTCTGTCTTTCCATGGGCTTGATATGCCAAGGCAAGATTGTTCATAGAACTCAAGGTATCAGGATGATGCTCCCCAAGTAGTTTGTTCTGCAACAACAGTGCTTTCTCCTGCAGTTTCTCTGCCTCCTCTGTCTTTCCACGGTCTTGATATATCAAGGACAGGTTGCTCATGACATCCAAGGTATCAGGACAATGCTCCCCAAGTAGCTCTAGTTGTGTGAGTGTCATTGGGGTTGCATCTCCAGCCCTGGTCCTGTTTTGCACAATATTTTTTTGACTCCGACGGATGCAAGCATATGTACAACCTGGAATCATCACAATATTCCAGTTGTCGCGGCCGTATAAATAACGCAAAGGCCACTTACGCTCTCCCTGAACAATTCTAAGGTTTTTTTTTGCACTCTCAATCAGCTCTGAATCGCGTGGCATCTCAGTTGTGCCCTACAAAAAATCAGCTTTATTCAACACACAAATCCTAGACTTACTTCCTGGATGGTTGAAGTCCAATCTTCATCATGGGTAATGGCCATTTCTACCTCGTCATACTAAATCCAAATCTTCGGTATGCACGTGCCCGAAAACCATTGAGTAGTAAGAATCCTTACATTGTTCAATATCCATTCATTGACAACATCTAAAGGATGATACACCTGTAGTTGTTTTTTTATCAATCATCAGTCCAGCCTTGTAACCCAAGGCATCGTGGATAGCCTACCTCGTATCGAACTGGGAAGCCAGATTGATAGCCGGTTGTCCGGCCTTCTGCTACATTGCTCCCTGTGTGTGACGCTGTCTCTGCTGAACCCATCCTTGTGCCCGCGCCGGAATACATGTCCGAAATGGCTGTTACTTCAATAGAGGAAAAGGGAATGAACGGATTCTTAGGGCGGTCCCGAACTGCAATCCTAAATCCACGCAAGAAGACGCATCCGCTCGGTCGTTGGTCCGCACCACTTGAATATCTTGCAAAATTACCTAGCCTAAATCGGTATCCTGGTGCTGCTCCGGTGGTAGGTCGTTTTGGGACAAATTCTAGACAAACCATTCGGTCCGGAGGTTGAGCATCTGTGAATGATGCAACCCCCCATGCACGCGCCTTGTCGCAGCCGGTAACAAGATATAATCCTTTGTGTACTCCCCTGGACAAACCGCCCTGAGCTCGATCACCGTTAACATAGTCATACCATGACTGTGCATAATCCGCGGTGTAGTTTAAGAGCGCGGTCCACTCCTGATGATCAATTCTCCTTCCACCTTCCGGCAATATAAGTAAAGCTCCCCGGGTTGCAGCCGAGATAAATGAGAGTCCTGCTCCCACATCCTCTGGAACTCCCCTGTAATACCTTCAGTGCAAAAGCGGGAGTAAGAGTAACAAACATACGGGTCCGTGAAGAAAGGGAAGGCTGCTTTTTGAAATCTGAGAAGCCTCACTGGTGACGTGAGCGCCCAGTTCAAATTCCTCGGCATCTTCCTCAACGTCTAGACGTTCTTCTACAGGGAAACATCTGAAATTTGGGGGCACTCTACCGATGTTATTGGGATGATCTGCGGCGTGAAAGATATTGAATAGATAAGAAAACCCTCCGAATTCATTCAAGATCCCAACGTCTCCGATTTGTACTCCTTCTTGTTTATAGGTACTAGGTAAGCGAGCGTCCTGAGTTTTTGGTTTCCAGAGCGGGTATCCCCTCTTTGCAAGTAGAAGTTCGCGAGCATATATCTCTGGTGCAGATTCGGCCCGCATCCGTTCCAGATGGATTCGAGAGGCTACTGGAGGTGTAGGTAAAGCTGTAGTACTAGCTGGAGATAAACTGGAAGAGGATTGAGTATTGATCTGGGGAGAAGCAACGAAGGTGCAGTCGTCGAATTGGAACCGTTCAGCATTAGGGAAAAATCTGCTGACATAGAAGCTAGGTGTATCATATAATCAGCCGTCGGGAACTTACGAAGCCACAATATGCTCCCGGGCCATTGCAATACAGAGGAGAAATAGTAGCAATCGGAAGAAGGCAGAAGGGTGGGACTCCGAGCAAAATGCCAGATGGACTTGTGGAGGGTGTTAAGTATATAGAATCTTTCGCTGCCTCAACTTTTGTTGAAAAGTGACTGATGCGATCTGAGCGGTAACTACGATTCCATACCTATCATGATCATCTAGGGTGTGGTATAGCATAGTCTGATGATCATGATCATGTGGCACGATTGCTGGATTCAGTCACGTGCAAAGTGCGCCTCTTGACTGAACTCTTGATGCTTGGCCGTGCAACTAGTGTTGGGTAAGGTCGGGTCGGGTCGTGACCTCCATGGTCGGGTTAGGGTCAAGAGGGTCAAGGTCAATCAAAATCTTGACTCTGACCCCTTGAGAGAAAGTTGGGTCAGGGTCGGGTCGGGTCAAGTAATCTAATCTATCTTATCTTATCTTATCTCATTTCAACAAAAAATCCGAAAATGGCATACAAGTAGTATTAGATAGACCACCAATAAAAGAGAACCTGTGTGGAGATAGTCTAATGAGTTGGTGATACTTGAATGCAGTGAATCAGATCAATAAACAAATGATGTGCTTGATTTTTGAAGGATAATATGAAACTAATGTTGATATGCTGACTTTGAGCTAACTGCAGATGTGAATGCTCAAAAACAAACACACCAACACCAACACTTTTCTAAGTCAAACACTTGAGTTCTAGGGGGTGCTAACAACTAGAATTTCAATACACAATCACTTCTTTTAAATACAGTGTTAACAGATTTTGCTTCTCAAGTTCTGTAAAACTTCGGCCTGCTATGACTTCGCTTCGAAACTTCTGACTTCTGAACTGGTACTTTCTGAACTTTAACTTGAAACACTTTATCTTTCTTTCTTGTTACAAGTCTTTTCTTTCTGTACTATTCTGTTCTTTCTTTCTAAGTTTTCTCTTTCAAAGCCAAAACACTTTCCAGAAACACTTATATCCACCTAGCTGCCTTAGCTGTAAGCTTGGAGCAGTTTGGGGGGTAAGATTGCTTGCTTTCTATCGCATTTTCAGCCTCCTTTTATATCTTTTCATGCATAAAATACAGTACTCATCATTGGTCAACTTCCATGAGAATCTAATAAATTAATTCTCTTTGCTCAGTAAGCTGAATGCTCAGTAATCACCATTCATTTGTGTGAGAACACCTGAGAACACTCATGCATCTGGACAGCAGAATAACATGACGAGTGTTCATGGGAAACCAAGGGAAACCACGGCAAAACTCTGGAACAACTGATTTTCATCATCAGGCATTACTGTCTTATGCACGAGAATGGCATTTTTGACATTTCCATGTAGGGATTATGATCAATCATTCTGATCTGATGAATTTCAAGAATGATGTACTCTGAAAGTTAACAGTGAATTTGGGTTTTAGTGCTATATGAAGCACAATGTACTAGACTGCAAGTTCTTGTTGTTTATGGGGTTAAAACAATAAATATTGAGATATTTAAGCTCAAATAGAATTGAGTTGTATCAATGTGTAGAATAATGTTGCTTTGTTGCTGCTTTCAGCCCTCTATAGAAGAGTAAAAAGTGGACATGGCAGGACTAAGTGCTCATTTACTACATTGGGCAATATGCAAGGCAATAAAGAGGTTATCAAATAATGGATGACCTTGGGGTCAACTTTAGGGTCAAAGGTCAGAAAAATTCTGACCCCAACTCTTGACCCTCCTTGACCCTTCTGTAGGGTCAGGTCGGGTCGGAGGTCGTGACCCCGACCTTGTCCAACACTACTTGTGAGCAGCAGACCATCCGCCTAGGACCTGCATCACTTATTTTCTAGAGCTGATGGCAGTTTCCGCAGCTGCAACCTGCAGCGTCAACTTAGGGGTTATTTGGGTAGTATATCTTCAAGTAGATGCTTTTTCAATTCTTCAACCTTTTTGTCATCAGAAAGCTCCACTGTGCTCCCACCATCATTCAAAACCTCTCTGATAACTGTAGCTGCATAAATGAATAGTCCATCACACTTATTGACAAATTTTGCCAGTAAGCCATCTATCAGAAAAGGAAGTTTCTGTTGGATGTATTTGGCAATATCCCCTGCTACTTTGGTTTTTTCTACATCCTCGAGCTTACAAATGGCTTCATTTGACAATTCCTTGTTGCAGACCTTTGTAATGGTCTGATCTGGTCTACTAGTAATCAAAATTTTAATCCCATTGACTTGATCTTTTGATATTCCCTTTAAAAGCTGCTCGAGTAATTGAGAACCCCCGGACCCATCAAGCTCGTCAAGGGCATCAATAACAATGAGCCATCTGAATGATTCCCCAGGGGTTCTTTTCCTCCATGGCTCAAATAGCATACTAGAAATGTGATTCTTGGGGTCATTCATGGAAAATTCATCTACACCTGCCAATGCATCCCAAAAGGTATCAGACCTCTTTCCCAACTGGTGTGCAGCTCAACTGACTGGCGCGAACAACAGAATGAGGCCCCAAGTTGGCAATTTCCAACTCTATTACTACTGTAGTTGTCACAAATTGTCTTTGCAATTGTGGATTTTCCTGTTCCAGCCATTCCTCTAATCCAGAAAATGGATGGAGAATCACTGGAAGGGTCAGAAATCCAATCTTGTAGTCGAGAACAAATTTCTACTTGAGTCTCGGGAGTACAAATATCATGCTTTACACTGGCATTGTAGGCAGCATGACGGACTGGTGGCCAAATTTCAAACTATTATTTTTAGTTCCTGACACAAAAAACAAACATGCAATTATTCCCACCTTTTTATTCATTGTTGACTGAGCAAGTAAAAATAGTTGTAATTGTGTCTGTGTTTCTCATAGGCAATTCAAACAACTAGTTAAAAAGATTCTAGCGTACCTGGACTTTCTGACTTTCCATACCAAGTCTTGCTACCATGTCTTGCAGATGTTGAGAGATAGTGGCAGCTGAAATAACCTGCTTGGTTATATTTTGGGTTTGCATATTATACAGTTTGAAGGTTTGATCCACTAGAAATCTATGGGAAACTGTAAGCAATAGCAAATGTCACTACACCAGCATAATCATACTTTTGCGAATTTACTCCCCCGATTCTTTTGCATACCCTGTAGGAGAGCTTCATCAACTATTTCCAAATAGTCCTTGATGTCCCCGAAAAGCTGCTGCATTTTATCCTGATTGTCAATACTCGTCTAGGCAATAATATGCTGTAAGTATACTGAGGATCTGAAAGTGCTTTGAAACATACCTCAGCTGCGGTAGAAATCATGTTGAAGACGGTGATAGGGCTCTTGAATGGCGTGCCTTCAAGCAAAGGCTCAATAGTTTCTGTGACTTTGTGAAGACCCTTCCAGCCCTCCACAAATGCCTTGCAGACCCCAGACATTGGGGGTTTACCATGGCTTCTGTTTTGGCCTTGTGTTGCAGGCGCAATGTACTCAACAGCAACAGCACTTAGGGCCTTGTCTACACAAGAGATGGAAAGCATGGTGAGATCTTAAACGATCTTGAATAATAAATGATAATAAACACACCAGCCGTGCTAGTGGAAATCTGAGCCTGAAGATGCTCGTCATCAATTACCGGGCCAACTGATTCTTCATGATGAGTAAAATACAAGTGAAGGCAAATAGGTCAAGAGCTTACCAGTTCCAGTATTCAGGGGACTCGGAGATGCTGCTTTAGTTGCATCTGCAGGCATGGTATCCCCTCGGGATTGATCTACAAATAATGAAATGAATGGCTTAGTATTTATTATTGAAGTTCAAATTCACACCTGTAGCTTCCATCTGAACAGGAACCCGCGCCTCCTGCCGATTCTCACCTCCTGGATCTTGTTCTGATATTGAAAATGTTGAAGTACTTAGGAACAAACAGATATAGCTAGAGAAATTCAACCCACCAGCGGGCCCAGGGAGAGCCTGTCCATGTTCACCATTATTGTTTCCCGGTCCAACTCCTTCTGAGTAAAGCATATGGAAAACCAAAAAAAAAATGGATAAATCAAGAACCTACCAGTTGAAGATGCGGTGTTCAGCCCTAGAACAGGAACACCAGCAGCGCAAGTTCCAACATCTATACAAAAGATGGTGATTTTTAGTTTTGAATGAATAAGTACCCGCCTGTTGATTAGTATTCAACTCATACACACCTGTAGCCGTGACTGAAGCCTGGACCCGAGCTTCTTGCTGATTTTGATTTCCTGGAACTTGTTCTGATATTCCGAGTGTGAAAGCAGAAACAATCAGATATGGCTCAAATACATACCACTCTGGACCTCCAACGAGCTCACAGGAATTTCGAGCTGAGATGATACTTCAGATCCACCTGAAGGGTGGGACCCTGGATGGTCGGCCTTGAAAAAATTGAAGACCTTGTCTCGCACTCTACCCCTGATCTGAGGGGTACCGAGAGTACCTGGACGAGACGACGCTCCTGATCCCTCGGATGGAGCCGGAGATCTGGAGCGATTTTTTTTCTTGAACAAACCAAACACTTTATCCCTTTTGCGCCCACGAGCGGAGCTTGGTTGCGATTGCGATCTTTTTTGTTCTGCCATTTGGGTAGAATTCTGTGCACTTCGTACTAAGATGAGATGCGAGAGGAAAGAAAAGGAGGGGAAAAACGCGTGTGCACCCCTCGAGTTGAATTCAAGCGGAGATTGAAAGAGAATGAATAGGAACAAAGTTGCAGCGTGTCTTTGTCAAATGACCTGTTGAGATTACTGTTTCGGACTTCTGACCGGTATTCACTATATATTGAGCTTGATTCTGGACGCCAAGGTCCACGAGTTGGTTTGATCTGTCTTATCTATTTCGTGAATTAGCCCATTAGCCGGAAAAACGGTACTGAAAGTAAAGGTAAAACTAAGCGGAGGCCATGAAAATTGATGATAAAATTGTCTCGAGTGTACGAATACCTCACCGGTAAGTTGTAGCTTGAAAATTTGCCATATTTGTTGGGAGGTACGTATAACCTTCAGCCGGAAGCATGGCCGACATTTCTGATCGAGATTCGAGTAAATCAATGCAAATGCCAAATGGACATTGAGAGGAAATGAGGCAACCTTGATTTGTCTATCCAAGTTCCGCTTCTCATCTACTTGCACGTCCACCAACTTGAACCGTCGACTCGGAGTCGGGCCCCAAAGCCTATTGAAATCTCCCCCCACTGGTCCATCCCTGCATGTCCACGATCAATGGAATGCAAAGAAACATTCATATTGATCCTGATCCAAGGTTAAAGGTTTGATGTCGAATGAGGGGCAGGGTATCTGTGTGTCTATACCGGGACTTTCTAGTGTTGTTAAACTCGTTGGATACTGCGAGTACACGATTCTCGGAGTCTAGTGTCATTTTTTTATTAAACAAACTCACACAGGACGCAAAGAGGATGAGGAAGAAATACTCCGAGACGGGGTGGAGGAAAAGGAGGAATGTTCAAGTTTGGCCATTAGAGTCTGCGAGTGGCGAGACAGAGGACTCGGGAACAGGTGGAGGCTCAGCGCTCAAGGTTAGTTGTTGCTTGCTGAAGTGGTGGAGGGAAATGCATGCATTGGAGGCGGAAGGAATTTGGGACTCGATGACGGAGATGGAAGAATGCTCTTGGGGAAAAATTGTTCCTACAAATCCGGTAGGGGGCAAGGTTAGTTTTTTTTTCTCTTTTGCACGATTGAGTATCTTTTTTCCTGTGCCTTCAATTCCCCTTGGATGCTGATTTTTTATTAAAATTTCTACTGCCATCACGTACTTATCATCGTGTGGTTACGCATTTATCTACCTTCTGATACCGAACAATCTAAATACTGATACGGAGTTTCACCTCTTTTTGCTCTGGGTGTGGCTAGGGTAGCCCTATCCTTGACGTCGCTGTCGTCGAAGAGTACAATGGTGTCAATCACAACCTTGACCTCATCTCTTCCATCTTTTCTGCCTGCACGATCATGTCCCTCCATTCCCATTGCATGCTCCGTCATTGCCATCAGTAAAACCTGGATTTTGGGCATTCAGTTCTCCATTCAGTCCGCAAGCGAGTCCATTCAATCGGCAAAAAAGTTAATTCATCGGCTAGCACTTTGCTGTCCAGCGCTGTCCAGAGCTGGACAGAGCTGGACAGAGCCAACCTGTTTTACTGATGGCGTTCGGGACTCCGATCCCTTTCGAAGACCTGACCGGACGATAACAAGTTTTCTGGTACCAAAATCTTGCCGCCTCAAGACACCCGCCAGACGGACAATACCTGCTCTATCAAGCTATATCACGACTGTCCCCGCTGGTAGAAGAGGAGGAAGGATTCTTACAAGTCAGGAATAGCAGTGATGGCCTCGTACGTGGTCAGATCTATCACATTCGATAGTCCTGTTCTCATCTCCATTTCTCCCCATAACGCAGTATACACTTGTGTTCACAAATATATTATCTAAATTTCAAGCTCGCCGTCGTTCTCCTTATCGAATCCGCATGCTAAAACATTCCGGCTTCAGCTCCAACTTCAAGTCGACGTTGGTCCCGGGCCCGAACCCTTCTTTCCCTTTCTCTACCCCAACGGATATACTTTTACTCTTCTACTCATCCACTCGGTCGTCGTCACCAACAATCCCCTACTAGTTATATGATGACTCTGGGAGCCAGGACCTTCCCCGGACTATCGATACTCAAGGAGTTCAATTAGTCGAGATATTCGAGGGAATGAAGGGAATAAAGGGATGGTCGTTTAACATGGGGGTCCGTCGGTACAAAAAGGTCTGGTCTAGCACGGAGAGTGAGCGCTGAACCGTCGTCACTGAGTAGTCCCAGGTGTAGTCCTGTCGACCGCGTATTAGAATACAGCACTTCGGAGGCATTGAGGTCGGATGACAATAGCGAGTATATTGTCGAAGAAGATACAGCTGCTCTTTTCCTATTTTTTCACCCTCGTCTTTGCTCAGACTTTCCCCGCAACAGATCCACTGCTCATCCCGGTCCCTCACCCCTTCCTTACAGCAGTATTTTGTCCCGGCCGGCTGAGCCAGATTTATTACCGCCCTATCCCCCGGGCCCCCGTAAGTGGTAAAATCAAGAGAATACAAAGAGGAGAACGAGATATCATATGGGGAAAGGAGGAAGGGAATCAACATCATTCAAAGGAGTTTTGAAATTGGGTAATTTTAAGTTGTGAGTTTGGGGCTTTGTTTTCTAGGTGTACAGTGAGTCATCCAGCGGCTGTTTCTTTTCACTCATGCTCAAAGTCTTAAGTCACTCTGTCTTTGTAACTACATTAAATAGCACAACTTATGTACTAGAATCTGTAGACTATTGACAGCAGTAGTACTACTTATCAATTGACTGCCAGATGAATATAGAAAATTATGCATTGCTGTGTCAGTCAAAATAGTTTCTTTCTGAAACATGAAGGGAAAGTGGAAAGTTACTTTTTTGTCTGTCTTGTGTTATAAACCCAGTTTTCTCCTGCAGCTGCTCTGCCTGCTCTCTCTTTCCACGGTCTTGATATATGAGGGCAAGGTTGCTCATAGAACTCAAGGTATCAGGATGATGCTCCCCAAGCAGTTCCTTCATCAAGGAAAGCACTTTCTCCTGCAGCTTCTCCGCCTGCTCTGTCTTACCACGTGCGTGATATGTTAAGGCAAGGTTGTTCATAGAAATTAAGATGTCAGGATGATGCTCCCCAAGCAGTTCCTTGCACAGGAAAAGTTCTTTCTCATGCAACTTCTCTGCCTGCTCTGTCTTTCCACGGTGCTTATATGTCAAGGCAAGGTTGTTCATAGAAGTCAAGGTAGAAGGATGATGCTCCCCAAGTATTTCCTTGTGCAAGGAAAGTACTTTCTCCTGCAGCTTCTCTGCCTGCTCTGTCTCTCCACAGGCTTGATATGTCAAGGCAAGGTTGCCCATTGAAGTCAAGGTATCAGGATGATGGTCCCCAAGTGATTCCTTGCACAAGGAAAGTACTGTCTCCAGCAGCTGCTGTGCCTGCTCTGTCTTTCCACGGGTCTGATATGTCAAGGCAAGGTTGTTCATAGAAGTTAAGGTATCAGGATGATGCTCCCCAACTAGTTCCTTGTGCAAGGAAAGTACTTTCTCCTGTAGCGTCTCTGCCTGCTCTGGCTTACCACGGGCTTGATATGTTGAGGCAAGGTTGCTCATAAAAGTCAAGGTATCAGGATGATGCTCCCCAAGCAGTTCCTTGCACAAGAAAAGGCCTTTTTCCTGCAGCTTCTCTGCCTGATCTGTCTTTCCACGGGCTTTATATGTCAAGGCAAGGTTGTTCATAGAAGTCAAGGTATCAGGATGATGCTCCCCAAGTAGTTCCTTGCACAAGGAAAGTCCGTTTTCCTGCAGCTTCTCTGCCCAATCTGTCTTTGCACGGGCTTTATATGTCAAGGCAAGGTTGTTCATGGAAGTTAAGGTATCAGGATGATGCTCCCCAAGTAGTTCCTTGTGCAAGGAAAGTACTTTCTCCTGCAGCTTCTCTGCCTGCTCTGTCTTTCCACGGGCTTGATATGTCAAGGCAAGGTTGCTCATAAAAGTCCAGGTATCAGGATGATGCTCCCCAAGTAGTTCCTTCCGCAAGGAAAGTACTTTCTCCTGCAGCTTCTCTGCCCGCTCTGTCTTACCACGGGGTTGATATGTCCCAGCAAGGTTGTTCATAGAAGTCAAGGTATCACAAGGATGCTCCTCAATTAGTTCCCTCCACAAGGAAAGTACTTTCTCCTGCAGCATCTCTGCCTGCTCTCTCTCTCCACAGGTTTGATATGTCAAGGCAAGGTTGCCTATTGAAGTCAAGGTATCAGGATGATGCTCCCCAAGTAGTCTCTTGCCACACAAGGAAAGTACTGTCTCCAGCAGCTGCTCTGCCTGCTCTGTCTTTCCACGGGCTTGATATGTTGAGGCAAGGTTGTTCATAGAAGTCAAGGTATCAGGATGATGCTCTCCAAGCAGTTCTTCCTGCAAGGAAAGTACTTTCTTCTGCAGCCTTTCAGCTTGTGTCCAGTTACCAGATTCAGCAAATATCTGAGCAACTTTGTCTTGACCTTTCATTGTTAAATGTTCAAGCCCATCCATGGAAATATGAGATACATGAATTAGCAACCTTCTTCGCAATGCAAAATCATGTTCTGAATGACCAACAGGAGTGCCACTGCTCAATATCAATGTCACTGCTGGAACTATATTGTCTCTCAATGCAATTGTTTCATATGCGCAACTATGGATGACTGCATGGTGTGACAAAGTTGGGTGCTCATGATCTACATTATAGGAAACTAGAGAAAATGTGCCCAGTTCATCAATAATTTCCAATAAATCATTTTCCGTCCCCAAACACTTGATGATTTCGTTCATTTTCCCCCTTCCCATAACTTCTTTCTCTGTTTCATGAAAATCATCTTCCGTAAATCCATAGTTGAAAGCATTTTGGAACATTTCTACAGGAATTCCCGTCGGATGCAAACAGGAGCAGACCTGCAGTAGTAACTTTGCAGGTCCACCCAATTGCTCAAAGCTTAACATGAAAGCATTATAAACTGTCCAGGGATAGCTTTCTCCAGTCATCTTGTGCTTGAGAGTTTTCCTGCTTTTCTCCTTAAAGCATAGATAATATGTATCCAATGAGCAGGTGCTCTTTGCATGTATGTATGCCCCTGCAGTGCACACTGCCAGTGCTTGAAATTCCAGAGCATTAACAATTTGGCCAGCTAATTTCAAATTTTGTTCTGATGTTTCTTCACGAGCATGCTTCAAAAGCAGTTTGATAGCACTGCTTTCATCCAGATCTCCCAATGAAACATTGCAATGAGATGAAGACGCCAACTGCATTGCATCTCTGAGTCTACTAGTAACAATAATGCCACCATGCCTGCCCACAGGTAGGTATTTTCTCAATAGCACTTGAAGCAACTCTGTGTCATCTGCGTTATCAAATATGCATATCCAGTTGCGCATCATTGTTGTCAAAAACCTCCGAACAGTGGCAACATCTTCAGATATTTTGAGAGCTCTTCCAAGCTCTTTAAAATTTTCAACAAGCATTGCCTCAGAGCTTGCATCAAAAAACCACACATTGGTAAATCTACAATCTTTGAATCTTTGTTGCCAACCTATCAGCTGTTAAATCTTACCTCGACAGATTTTTTTCAATAAATTTCAACACAGCTTGTGTTTTCCCTGTTCCACCCGCAGCTACCAAGGTGACAATTTCTTGTTTCTTATACAATACTTCTTTCAGGCTATCTTCAAGCTGATCCCGTTCTGCCTGTTTTATATCAATCAGAAGATGAAAACTATGTCTTCCATATTCTCCCTTGGTGATTTCCATCTGGGTACTTGTAATGAGAACAGGGAAATTGAACCAGGGTGGCAGATAGTCCATAATTTTCAATGTAGACTCCATATTTTCAATCACCAGAATGGTATCTGCTACTAAAGACTCTGGTGTTTTGTAGTTTTTGGCTATCCCTTTGCTCAAATCTTTTGCAGATTTGCCATTGATCAAAATGACAGAACCATCCCTTTCAACCATCACTTACGTTAGTAGCCGCACTATCCCAAGCATGACTTAAGTATAGGCCCACCATTTCATGTTGTTTCTGATAAACTTGGCAAGATCCTTTTGCTTTGGCCCATAAAGTGTAACCACTGGCGGGGCAAATATACCCGACAGTTGTACAAGTACATCCTCACGTCCCGTAAAATGTAGACTGGGAGGTGGACAAACAAGCACTTGATTTTCCAGCCCTCCCAATGGAGCGCCACTGCTACCACTACGACTATTGACCGTGACATATTGCGTTTGAATGCTGGTGAAATTGGGATTTTCCATATTGAAGTGATGTGCACCAGCCAGAATTTGACCAGAATAAACTGGAACTAGAACCTGAGATGGCTCTCTAGTAGGGCTTCCTCTAGTACTTGTGGCTTTGTTCTGGTTGGTAGAGCCAGACTGAAGAAAATTGCGCCAGTTGAGAGTTCTTTTCTGAGCCATGGTGTAGGGATGGGGGTAGAAAGGGGAGCGGCGTAGAATTACCGTCTATCTATATACCTCCATAGTCAGAGATCACTGCGCAGGAGGCTTGGCTGCTTGCTTATCGGACCAATCAAAAAATATCTCAAGCCATCTGACATTCATCAATCGTACATATTTTGAACTCTCGTCACAATTGTATTCACAGAGCGATTGAATCTGGCCAGTATTATCTATTTTGAGTCTTGTGATCATTGTCGGATCTTGATCAAAACACGCAGTACCCTCCATTTTCCATCCTGACCACACCGGGTTTGGTTGGGCATTGTCTGGATGCCTTCTCCTGGGTCAAGTTTCAATTCCCGGCTCCAATACTGGATCTCGTATCAGCACCATCCTCCATGGAGGAATCAAAGTGTCATCTCCCTCTCTCTCTTCGCATTCAGAGTTCCTTGGATCCCCGGCGCCGTAAAACCCACTTTGTACTTGCGCTCGTACACATGAATATATGTATATATGGGATGCAAGACAACTCGCATTTTACTGTACAAGCTATTGATCATCAATGCATCAGGATAGATCACTCAAGGCGGAACAAAGTCGGTCCATCGAACAAATAATATACGTGCGGCGGTCGTCGTGCGCTGTAAACAAGAAAAAATTACCGCGAAAGCTCTCAGGAGGTTGCCGATAGTCGAGGAAAAATTGCCGTCGTTGTGGTCATCTGTATCTGCAACCCTTTCAAGATTGGCCAGAACCTGTCCGCAGCAGATTGGAGTCCACAAAGAGGACGCAAAGGTGTGAGACGTTGCTTAGGGGGGAGCTACATCATCAGGTATCTCACTACTGGCGCCCCATTTCCTAGTGCTGCTTCTAAACAGAGGTCACCCATGAGTTTGATGATCCCAGAAACCATGATTCCGCCCTTGGAGGCGTTGACTTTTCGATACAACGTTTACGAGAAGTGAAGGGGTCTTGAAAAGACGGCGAGGAATCTGTGCCTGAACAGGATGGAAAATGAGGCAGGTGAGAACAACTGTGGTGATTACGATAGCCCCGATGGACGCCCGAGCCCAGAACTGGAACCGAAAACCGAGGGAGAGTTGGCTGTGGTGACGTGAAACCAATCAAATAATATCTCCACTTCTCTCTCTCCTTCTCCCTCTCCCTCCTTTATCTTCCCTGCTCTCCGCCTTCAGCCGTGGACGTGTAGTCTAACTCGCGTCCATGACACGGTGGTGTTCTCCCCGTATATATAGTTATCTGCCTCCGTGCGCGGTTTTTTCAAGTAAATAAACTTTCTCTTCCTGAACTTTATTCCATTTACTACCTGCATATTCGTTGGCTTTGTACTTCATTAGACTCCCGGTAACATTGAGAACCTCCTGTTTTGTTGTTCTGAGGCTTTGAACTTACTTAGACTACAGGAAATTTAAGAAATATGAGAGATAGGCTAGGGAAGAGACTGTCATTATTGCTAAGGAATTTATTGCTAAGGAAATATATAATCAAACTCTAGGGATGGTCAGGGCTTTGGTTGGGGATAGGTTAGGGATTCAGGAATATAGTCCTAGCAATAGGAAATATATTCCGTATTTATTATCATAGCAAGTAACAGTTATGATATTATTGTCCCTAGCTCATTTTTTCATCGGTTCTTCCATTTGTCATTTCCTTATGTGGATCTTGAATGCTATAATTTTACACAATGCATCTCTGTTTCTGAGAGTTCCATATAAAACCATCCGGAAGTGGAGATACTGGGACCATCCAGCCCTCAGCTTCCTCATTCTTAACATCTAGCTCCTCTTTCTCTTTGAGGTTTCTTTTCCTTTTTTAGCTTCTTCATGTGCCTGCTAAATTCCTGTGTTCTGGGTCAGTAAGAGTCATACTAGGTGATAGAATGCAGTCGCCACAGTCAGTGTGTTATTGCACATGCATAAACTCGTATACATAATGAAATCTCCCTTTCCAACTACAATCAATCGCAAAAACTATCTTGATCAATTCAGGCAAGCCCTCATCCTAATTTAGCTACATTTTCTCTATCTCTTGAGAGGTCCTTCAAGTTGCACTGCCAGTTTAGTCCTTCTTGAATATTCTACTAAGTACTCTATATTATTTCTTTGAGTCCAATGTTCTATACTTTTCTAGTACTTTCTATTACAAATATCTTATCTCTATTCTCAACACTGGGCAAACTTGGCATTCATCATTTTTGCAAGAAATGGGTATTCATTCTTACGATGTCACTTTCATATGATACCTCGTCGAACATTTGAATTTGAGTTACTGAAATTACCTTTTTCTTGCTAAAATTATTACATTTCATTCCATCCAGATTATCTAAGAACACAGATATAAAATACTTAACTTGTGAATCCCTGCTGATATTTACAATACTGATAAATCCGTAGGGAACAATGATATGCTGACTTCCGGCTAACTGCAAATGTGAATGCTCAAAAACAAACACACCAACACCAACACTTTTCTACGTCAAACACTTGAGTTCTAGGGGGTGCTAACAAGTAGAATTTCAATACACAATCACTTCTTTTTAAATACAGTGTTAACAGATTTTGCTTCTCGAGTTCTGTAAAACTTGGGCCTGCTATGACTTTGCTTCGAAACTTCAGACTTCTGAGCTGAACTTGTACTTTCTGAACTTTAACTTGGGACACTTTATCTTTCTTCTTCTGATACAAGTCTTTTCTTGCTGTACTATTCTGTTCTTTCTTTCTAAGTTCTTTCTTTCAAAGCCAAAACACTTTCTAAAACACTTATATCCACCTAGCTGTCTTAGCTGTGAGCTTAGAACAGTTTGGGGGGGCAAGAATTTCTGCTTTACATCGCATTTTGAGCCCTCTTTTATATCTTTCCATGCACAAAATACAGTGCTTATCATTGGTCAACTTCCGTGAGAATCTATTGAATTAAATTCTCTGTCTCAGTAAGCCAACTAAATATGCCAAGGAAAATGTGCGAGTATGCTCAGTAATCACCATTCATTTGTGTGAAAACACCTGAGAACACTCATGCAATATCTTTGATTTCATTGGACAGCAGAATAACATGACGAGAATTCATGGGAAACCACGGCAAAACTCTGGAACAACTGATTTTGATCATCAGATATTACTGTTCTATGCACGAGAATGGCATTCTTTGACATTTCCATATAGGGATTATGATCAATCATTCTGATCTGATGAATTTCGAGAGTGATGTACTTTGAAAGTTAACACTGAATTTGGGTTTTAGTGCTATATGAAGCACAATGTACTAGACTGCAAGATCTCGTTGTTTATAGGTTAAAACAGGGAATATTGGGATGTTTAAGCTCAAATAAAATTGAGTTGTATCAGAGAGTTAAGTATTCTTCTGGAAATCTCAGGGGTCAGGTCTCACCTGTATCAGTTAGACATGGCAAGTGAGGCACATACATCAGCAGGGCCGCTGTACAGCAATTCAGCTCGGCAAGAGATTGGAAAGTTGACCTCCGACTCGGACTCTGTACAGCACCAACCAGTTTCACTGTGAATGCATTTAAAATCCGCAACTCTCAGAGTGTTTCGGGATGTGAGTGTGATTGAATCAATTTGAATTTCAAAGGCATTGACATAGTATCATTCCCGGGACCCGAAATCCCTTGGAGAAATCCAATGTCAATAGAGATATTGACTTTTCCTTAAAATATTTATCCAAATGATGCATGTGTGGAAGACGTCATTCACATCAACATGTCAGTAAAAAAGAGGGTCTGCTCCGCAAAATAAAGTGAAAGTGTGCTGGGTTCTGGGAACTTTCTAATTTTCTCTCTTTTCTTTGTCGCGACGAGGATCGGAACGACCGGAACGAGGAAGCACGAGAGGAAGCACAAGCACAAGCACAAGCACAAAGCACAAAACACAGACCAAGTAGCCGGCAAGCTTCAAAGACGACGGAGTCCGAACTTAAGCGCAGCGTACAAGGGTGATGAAGGATGAATGATCTCAACAACAGTGATAGCACGAAGGGCCAATCACAAGGGCTCAGAGGACAGCTAGTTCCCAATGACCAAGTTAGATATTGACACCGAAGAAGAGATACAACACGAACCTAGTTCCCAATGACCAAGAGGTCGAGATAGGGAACTAGGGAGCTATCTACAGTCCTTATATACGTGGTGAGACAATAAGAGTGAAAGAACAACAAAGAGGTGAAAAGATAATAGCGCGAGAGTGTAGAACGACAGCGCAAGAGAAAGTAAGTGTAAAGACAATAAACGTATGGCAGCTGTGAGAGGAAGGAGGTGAAAGAATAATAACAGCGAATGGGAGTGAGGTGTAACAATAAGGCGATAAGACAATAAGGAAGGAAAAGAGATAGTACGCTATTGTGAAATGGATGTGAAGCAATGAGTCGAAGAAGTGTGAGTAGTAAGCACGGTCACATGATAAAGAAAAGAGGTGGCGTGGGATAAATGAATAGAATGTGAGAAAAATGATGTAAGTACCGGTTGTCACGACATTCTTATCAACCATCAGGGAAATTTGCCAATCGTAACATGAAACCAATAATAATTTGGTAATGGTGGACCTAGTTTGCGTCTTTTTCATGTGCATTTGTGTCAGAGAGAAGTAAATTTCAATGTATGAGGACTTTGTGCATTTCCCTGTTTTGGAATGGTCAGGCAAAATTGTTATTTATTCTCGATGAGGACTCACAACTGAAGGCCAGAATGCTCATCAAAGTTGATTAGAAGGATGTTCCGCAACTGGCTCCTTCTGCAAGGAGAGCACTTCCTTCTGCAGCTTCTCTGCCTGCATTGATTTTCCAAGGTCGTGATATGTAGAGGCAAGGTTGCTCATAGAAGTCAAGGTATCCGGATGATGCTCCCCAAGTATTTCCTTCATCAAGGAAAGTACCATCTCCTGCAGGTTCTCCGCCTGCTCTGTCTTTCCAAGGTCATGATATGTAGAGGCAAGGTTGCCCATAGAAGTCAAGGTATCCGGATGAAGCTCCCCAAGTAGTTTCTTGCACAAGGAAAGTTCTTTTTCCTGCAGCTGCTCTGCCTGCTCTGACATGCCACGGGCTGTATATGTCAAGGCAAGGTTGTTCATAGAAGTCAAGGTATCAGGATGATGCTCCCCAAGTAGTTCCTTCTGCAAGGAAAGGACCTTCTCCTGCAGCTGCTCTGCCTGCTCTGTCATGCCACGGGCTGTATATGTCAAGGCAAGGTTGTTCATAGAAGTCAAGGTATCAGGATGATGCTCCCCAAGTAGTTCCTTCTGCAAGGAAAGCACTTTCTCCTGCAGCGTCTCTGCCTGCCCTGTCTTTCCACGGGCATTATATATCAAGGCAAGGTTGTTCATAGAAATCAAGGTATGAGGATGATGCTCCCCAAGTAGTTCCTTCCGCAAGCAAAGTAATTTCTCCTGCAGCTTCTCTGCCTGCACTGTCTTTCCACGGGCTTGATATGTTGAGGCAAGGTTGCTCATAGAAGTCAAGGTATGAGGATGATGCTCCCCAAGTAGTTCCTTCCGCAAGGAAAGCACTGTCTCTTGCAGCTTCTCTGCCTGCTCTGTCTGACCACGGGCTCGATATGTCAAGGCAAGGTCACTCATAGAAACCAAGGTATCAGGATGATGCTCCCCATATAGTTGCTTACGCAAGGAAAGTCCTTGTTCCTGCAGCTTCTCTGCCTGCTCTCTCTTACCATGGGCTTCATATGTCAAGGCAAGGTTGTTCATAAAAGTCAAGGTATCAGGATGATGCTCCCCAAGTAGTTCCTTGTTCAAGGAAAATACTGTCTCCAGCAGCTTCTCTGCCTGCTCTGTCATGCCGTGGGCTGTATATGTCAGGGCAAGGTTGTTCATAGAAGTCAAGGTATCAGGATGATGCTCTCCAAGCAGTGTTTTTTGCAAGGAAAGTACTTTCTTCTGCAGCTTTTCAGCTTGTGTCCAGTAACCAGATTCAGCAAATATCCGAGCCACTCTTGTGTGACCTTTCATTGTGAAATGTTCAAGCTCATCCATGGAAATATGAGATACATGAATTAGCAATTTTCTTCGCAATGCATAATCATGTTCAGAATGACCAACAGGAGTGCCACTGCTCAATATCAATGTCACTGCTGGAACTATATTGTCTCTCAATGCAATTGTTTCATATGCGCAACTATGGATGACTGCATGGTGTGACAAAGTTGGGTGCTCATGATCTACATTATAGGAAACTAGAGAAAATGTGCCCAGTTCATCAATAATTTCCAATAAATCATTTTCCGTCCCCAAACACTTGATGATTTCGTTCATTTTCCCCCTTCCTATAACTTCTTTCTCTGTTTCATGAAAATCATCTTCCGTAAATCCATAGTTGAAAGCATTTTGGAACATTTCTACAGGAATTCCCGTCGGATGCAAACAGGAGCAGATCTGCAGTAGTAACTTTGCAGGTCCACTCAAATGCTCAAAGCTTAACATGAAAGCATTATAAACTGTCCAAGGATAGCTTTCTCCACTCATCTTGTACTTGACAGTTCTCTTGATTTTTTCCTTAAACTGTAGGTAATATGTATCCAATGAGCAGGTGATCATAGCATGTATGTATGCCCCTGCAGTGCACACTGCTAGTGCCTGGCATTCCAGAGCATTCACAATTTGGCCAGCTAATTTCAAATTATTCTCCGATGTTTCTTTGTGAGCATGCTTCAAGAGGAGGTTAATAGCACTGCCTTCATCAAGATCCCCAAATAAAATATTGAAATGAGGTGAAGATGCCAACTGCATTGCGTCTCTGAGTCTACTGGTAACAATAATGCCACCATGCCTGCCTACAGGTAGGTATTTTCCCAATAGCACTTGAAGTAACTTTGGGTCATCTGCATTATCAAATATACACATCCAGTTGCGCATCATTGTTGTCAAAAACCTCCGAACAGTGGCAACATCTTCAGATATTTTGAGAGCTCTTCCAAGCTCTTTAAAATTTTCAACAAGCATTGCCTCGGAGCTTGCATCAAAAAACCACACATTTGTAAATCTACAATCATTTTAGTCTTTGTTGCTCAAATATTAGCTGTTAAATCTTACCTTGACACATTTCTTGCAATAAATTTTAAAACAACCTGTGTTTTCCCTGTTCCACCCGCAGCTACCAAGGTGACAATTTCTTGTTTCTTATACAATACTTCTTTCAAGCTATCTTTCAGCTGCTCCCGTTCTGTCTGTTTTGTATCATTTGGAAGATGAAAACTATGTCTTGCATATTCTCCCTTGGTCATTTCCCTCTGGGTACTTGTAATGAGAACAGGGAAATTGAACCAGGGTGGCAGATAGTCCATAATTTTCAATGTAGACTCCATATTTTCAATCACCACAGTGGTATCTGCTACTAAAGACTCTGGTGTTTTGAAGTTTTTGGCTATCCCTTTGCTCAAATCTTTTGCAGATTTGCCATTGATCAAAATGACAGAACCATCCCTTTCAACCATCACTTAAATTAGTAGCCGCACTATCCAATGCATGACTTAAGTATAGACCCACCATTTCATGTTGCTTCTGATAAACTTGGCAAGATCCTTTTGCTTTGGCCCATAAAGTGTAACCACTGGCGGCGCAAATATATCCGACAGTTGTGCAAGTACATCCTCACGTCCCGTAAAGTGTAAACTGGGAGGTGGACAAACAAGCACTTGATTTTCCAGCCCTCCCAATGGAGCGCCACTGCTACCACTACGACTATTGACCGTGACATATTGCGTTTGAATGCTGGTGAAATTGGGATTTTCCATATTGAAGTGATGTGCACCAGCCAGAATTTGACCAGAATACACTGGAACTGGGACCTGAGATGGCTCTCTAGTAGGGCTTCCCCTAGTACTTGTGGCTTTGTTCTGGTTGGTAGAGCCAGATTGTAGAAAATTGCGCCAGTTGAGAGTTCTTTTCTGAGCCATGGGGGTAGAAAGGGGAGTGGTGTGAAATTAGCGTCTATCTATATATCTCCATAGTCAAAGATCACAGCGCAGAAATTGGCTGCTTGCTTATCGGACCAATTAAAAAACATGTGAAGCCATCTGACATTCATCAATCATCCATATTTTGTTGAGTTCTCGTCACAATTGTGTTGACATGGCGATTGAATCTGGCCAGCATTACTGCTTTTGAGTCTTGTGATCATTGTTGGATCTGGATCCAAACACGCATTGCCCTCGTTTTCCATTCATTTTCCATCTTGACCACCGTGTTTGGTTCTTTATCTTGATGCCTTCTCCTGGGTCAAGTTTCAATTCTATCAGCACCATCCTCCCCGGAGAAATCAAAGTGTCATCTCCCTCTCTCTCTTATCATTCAGAGTCCCTTGGATCTCCGGCGCCGTAAAAGCAGCTATGCACTTGAGTTCGTACACACAATACTTGTATATACAGGATGGACAGCATATCTATGAACAACTCGCACAATTGATCATCAGGATACATCGATTAAAGCGAAACAAAGTCGGTCCGGATTAAGAGCGGCGGATATGCACGGGGCACCCTTTTCTTGGTCTCGGATCAAGAATCATTTGTTTGGATCCACAAAGTCTTTTGATGACCCGCACGACAACCGCGACCGTGAGTACCGTGAGTAAGACCTCTTCAAATCCGGTGTCACCTCCAACCATCCCCCCAGTCAACATTCTCCCCGTTTTTCTCCTCCATCCTTTTTACACCCTCTCAAAGTGCCCAAGCTGCGAATTATTGAGGAGAACGGGACGAGGATTGGGAAATGGTGGATAGTTTTACCGCTTCAAACTTTCAACTTTTGCTCACCATTCTCTTGTATTTATTATAGAACAATATATCTTTCCGTTTCATAGTCCCATTGGCTACCCCATCGACCTCTCACTCCCCCATTAGATGGTTACGCCTTTCCCCTTGGAACCGGATAGCTTGCAGAAAACGACCTGTTTTTGCGATACCAACATCTTCACCACTTTTTTTCTTGATTTCCCGAACGACCGATCTACGCGCAGCGGTCGTCGTAAGCTCTGGATCTGAACAGTGAGAAAAATGCATTCAACGCTCTGGTGAGGAGGTTGCGGAGGTTGCTCGTAGTCGGCGAAAAAGTGCTGATTTACTGTATTGTTTTAGTCCGTCGTTGTGGCCATCTGTATCAGAAGATCGCTGCAACCCTCTCAAGATTGGCCAGAACATGTCCGCAGCAGATTGGAGTCCACAAAGAGGACGCAAAAGCGTGAGACGTCGCGGGGTACATGACCAGGTATCTCATCTCTGCTCTTTTTTCGCTACTATGTCCTTAATCAGCCCTCTCTCCCTGTGCAGATCCAACACTCATTTGCCTCCTGCTCCTCTGGCACCACCAGTCCACCACCTTCTCACTTTCCACCCTCCCTCCGCCGCAAACCAACCCTTTTGCCCTCAATGAATACATCCATTCCATCCAGACCCTCACCCAGCGATCCATTTCCCCAGTGCTTCTTCCGAATCTGTGTGTGTTTCATCATCCCAGATGATCCCAGACACCATGATTCCGACCTTGGGCGCGTAGACTTCTCGGTACAACGTATATGAGAAGTGATTGAAAGGGTCTGAAGCAGACGGCAAGGTTCTTGTGCCTGAACTCGTCGAAATGGAAATTGGGGCAGATGACAACGACTGCAATGATTACGGCAACCACAATGGACGTTCGAGCCCGGAACCGGAACCTAAACTCCGAGGGAGTGTTGGTAGTGCCGACAAGAAACAGGAAACAAGAAACAAAACGAACATCTTCACCTCGCCCTCTCCTTCTCCCTCCCCCTCGCTTATCTTCCCCGTTCTCTCTCCCTTCACTATCACCCACTTGTCGACTGCCCCGAATGGGCCGCTTCGAGTATGACGACTAGCCGCGTGCTCAACCCAGTTGTTCTCCTTTCAACTTTGTGATCCGAGTTCTGCATCGCCACCACCAGGCTCTTCCCCTCTTCTCCTGATCATCCTTAATAGCCCTTTCGATACAGATGATCTACCATGTGTCAAGGCAGAATCAACAGCTGGGGTAGGCGCCGGATGACAACGATACCCATCCGCATGGACTCGAGAAGGAAAATGCTGTCGGAACAACGACGAAGAGTCTGTAGTATATACCGTTACTGTGCACAGTCCTGTGCATTCCGTTCAAGCGGTCTTCGGAGCCGGATCAGGGAATGGAAAGCTGGCCTCTAAGTTATATAGGTATGTCGTCCTGAGGTATAGGACACAGCTGCGCAAGTATCATCTCCTTAGTTGCTTCTTATCTCTCTTATTTTTCTTATATATACCTCCATTGTATAGTGCATTCCTTATAACTCTGTTTACGTTTTGAGGCCTATATGTGAAACTACATACTCATATTTTATCTATGTAACTTAACCTATCCTACCGTTGTGTACTTTCTGCAGGATTCAGCAATTCTGTCACTTTGTACAATGGTAAACTTGAAAGTGGAAGTAAATTTGGCTGGAGACTTTAGTGCTCGCCATATAAAAATTTCTAGAGGTGTTTCTATATTAACAAGTAGGAAATTCTGGTAAATCTGGTGTTGGAAACTACTTCCGTGTTATCTTTTCTTCTAAATGGCCAGACCTTGGCAGCTATCAATTTCCTCCTCCAAATAATAAGTGCATCTTGTTTACTCACATATTGAGAACAGCATGCTGATAACCAACAAAGTTGCTGTCTGCAAGGGGACTCTTTATTCCAATCAACCTATGCTCAAGCTCTCTTACGAATTTTCCCCGGGCTGGCTAGAAACTAAGTTATGCAGATTGCTGCGGGTAAAAAGCTGAGTCTGGAGAAGGGATTAAGATACATATGAATGAGAGGAATTTGAGTATATATACCAAACTAGAAATCACTTTGATGATTCCCACTACTAACATAATTCGGGTCAAAGGTCACGCAAATGTTTCAAAGAATACAGAAAATAGATGGTATGTCATTTTCATGTTGTATCTAAAGCAAACAACAGATGCAGCCGAAATCGACCCTGATAATCAGTACCATCTATGAGGACCACCTGTGCAACACCAGCTTTGTGTAACCTTTTCGCCATTTATTTTATGATAAAAAATCTTCCTCGCGATCAACCTGAAAATTATACAAGACATAACAAATTCTTCATTTTATTCTGGACTTGTCAATCACTGACCAGTGACAGCACCAAAAAGACCATGCCATTGCAATTTTTTGTGATACAATTCACCAGAATAGATACATGATAAATGAAGAACCAAAGATAATAAAAAGCCAATCAAGTTGACAATAGCCATCAGAGGCAAACTCGGAGTTTTTCCATCACTTAGAAAAAATGTTTATCTCAAATGACAAGCCTAAAGGCCAATTACAATGGTGTGCTCACCAGTCTCCAATTATGATATGATATCTCCTCATGATCACTTCTTTCATCAAGATCATTTGAATGCAATTCAGAGTACTGAGGCCTCAGGGATGCTGGGAGTAAATTAAGCTGGGTGAGGACAAAATAAAGTCTGGAGTTTAGAGTTGAGTAAAAGAAAGATGTAACAGGTAGATCAGAATATAGTGCTGTGCAGCCAATGAAAAACACTGCATTTACATAATCCAGTTGCTATATAAACAGAATGGTTAATTATAACTTTGTTGATATAAAAACGGCCCAAAATAATAAAGCAGTGATATATTAAGCCTCTGGGACTGTTAGAAATGCCATTGAGTCAAGAAACCGGTTTCTTGGCTCAATGGTATTTTTAACACTCTCCATTAGTAATTACTAGATATATCTCTCATTTGAATTGAAATGGCATCATAGATCTTTGAAATGTAAATGAAAACTTTCAGTGCTATTCAGTGGGAATGGGATTTCTTTTTTTTAGCAGTATAAAAACTAGAGTTTAAGTCAATAGTGGTCACAGTCTTAAACTTTCAACAGCTATAGTTTGGGAACTGACCGCTCCTCTGTGGGTATCTGCACCTGAAGTTGATAATGTCTCGAGTGGAATTGACTGCCAAGGATGAGCATGTTGCTCAGATGATCCTGAAATATGCTGATGACTGTGCAGATTATCACCAAATTGGGGAGTCGGAAACATTCATGCATCTCCGAGTCTGACATACGTGGCCAATATGCTATTCATATACACTGTTGTGATTGAAAAGTCGCAACCAGCTAGAAAATTGGTTGCATGCCACTTTGCTGCTGACCAGAAAATTAATTAAAAATTACAGAGTGTCTGGAAGTGCGAGAAGCTTGTGATGCAGCATGTGTAGTAAAATGAGAAACAAGCTAGGCCGAAGTTCAGTGCAGCTGAGACTGCAGTCAGCGCTCCTCAACTCACTGCATACATGAACAAGTTGTGGAGTATTGCATTCGTACTGTGAATTTGTACATGCTATACTTATGCCGCTGTACCTACCATGCAATCGTTTGAGCTGTTAGTTTTTTCTATCAAATGTTACCTATGAATGCATGTTGTTAACAGGAACATTTACCAATTTCTGCGCTAAATAAGGCAGGCAGTATCTGGAATAGTATAAAGAGAGAGAAATAACAGACAGGTGAGAAATAGCATCATACGATAACTGCAACAACTATTGGTCTAGACTTGTTCACTGATTATGTGTTCATAAACTGCCAAAGATATAAGAGAGCCATCTGATATTATACCTAAAACAGTAAATACAGTAGCCAAAGTATCTGCAGTATTCAGTATTAACATTCTTCTAAGCCATGATCACGGTTTACTACATTTGAATGATGAGGGCCGAAGTAAACTTAGACTTTGGCATTAGCTTATCAACATAATTCCGAGTGATGTGGGATAGATACCCCTGCAGCAAGCCCAACCTGCCACACGGAATTGATTACTCTGTATTATTTTGGATATTTACACAAGAGTCGGGGATGGTTGCCGGCCGGCAGTGCTAGAGATATGTATCTACCTCAGTCAAATCTTTGATTATCTCTGTTGAACACTATAGAGATCTAAACAAAACTGAAAACTCGGTTCTTGATATCTTCCTTGATTCATTGTATTCTTGGTACTGCTTGTAATAAGAGCAGAGACATGGAGGTAGGGTGGCAGATACTCCCAAAGTTAAAAGCTTGATTGTTGCATCCATATCTTCAATCACTAGAATGGATCTGGTACTGGTAAAAACTCGGTGATGTGCTGAGTGCGATGGTGAAAGCAAAACCAACACCAAACACACACAATACTAAGTTCAAAGGGTAAACAGTTGACTTAGAAGTTTATACTCTGAAAAGTAACAGAGGGGGTGGGTAGTAGTTGTAGAGTTTTTATGAGAACACAAGTTTCCAATGATCAAAATATACCAAGTTCAACAAGTCCACAAAACACACAACCAAAACACAAAACACAAGTTATAAGTAAAACACCAAACTGTTCTGAGCACTGACACCAAACACCAACTGGACTTCAACAACTGGACTTCAACAACTGCACCAGAAGCCAATAGACAATCCCTGTTTACTAGAGCACTAGTCAAATGAGGGGGAAATCCACTGCTTGTCCTTTTCCTTCATTTTCCTCCTCCTTATATACATTCTGAGTGGTCCCAAAACTCATGCATCTACACTGGTCTAGAAGACCCAGAGTTGATTTATTTAGGACCCAGACCTCGTCACGGCAACCGGAATGCATCCGACAATTCCGAAAGGTCCAGAACTGATAGTGATCAATTGAATTAAATGCTACGGCAACGCGTCGATCCTGTCCGTTTGGCTTTTATATTGGTAATAAAACTACTTTTTATAGACTTGTAATGTCTCTGGATGAGGAGCTGTAGGCTCGAAAAAAAGGATATGTATGACTTCAGTCATATCATCCCCCCCATACTAAAATATTGACTGTCCCAGTCAACTGAATAATAGGATAAAACTTCGGGGACTCATCCAAATTTAGCCCGGGCACTAAGATCTTTATCACTGTTCCCGCACATAAGGGTTGCGCACATATCACTTCCATCTCGTTCCGGACATCTTTTTAAAATGTTCAGAGGTCATTCTGGGCATTTTCTGGTAACTCTGGACCCGGAGATTTTTGCTCCAAGTCCCTTCTTTTTGCTATCATCACACAGCCACATCATATCTCTATAGAAGATGGGCCTTTTCACCAACTAAGTCCCATCTTCCCTCCTTTCCTCAACTTGTCTCCTGCTCTCTCTTTTTCTTGCTACACGTTATCCATAGTCTAACTCTCGCCGTTCTTTCCACTTATTTTCATCATACACAGACCGATTTGCCTTTATAGTACCGGAAATATCAGCCTGTGCATGATCATTCTGACTTAGGAAATCTTCTTCCTCCTCTACTGAATTTTCTAACTTGAGTAAACCTTCTTTGGACAATTGAATTAGTTCATGAATATTTTCAGGTAACTTGATTCTTTTTCTCGCAAAGTATGGTATAACTCTGAATGCTCCAACTTTATTCTGGAATACTGATCCATCCATTTCAGCAAGTATATAACTTCCGCCTTTGGTTCTTCTGATTACAATCATAGGACCCAAATAGCGAGGTTTCCCTTTACTGCCAACAGACTTCTCAACTCTTGTGTTTCTAGCAAGGACTAAATCTCCAGGTTTGAAGTTATAGTCTTTAATTGTTGCTAGATGCTCTCTTTCAAATCTAAGTGCTCTATGTCTTTTCTCCAGAGAGACTCTTTCTCTTAACTCCACTACATGTTCTGCATGTTTAGCAAGTGCAAGTGCTCTAAGTCCAATGAGTTCCTCAGTTGACACTATTCTATCTGGCCATTCCACTAACCAAGTAGCTTCAATAATATCAAAAGGTAACACTGGGTGAGCACCAGTCACTGCAAAATATGGTGAACAACCAAGTCTCTTTCTGATAGTACAGCGGTCTGCCCACATTACTAATGGAAAGACAAAGAACCACTTGTTCTCTTCTCCATCAGCTGCTTTAAGCAAACTTGTTCTTACATCATAATGAGCTCTTTCTACTAAACCATTTGCTTGAGAATTGTAAGGTGAGATTCTTATGTTCCCAATACCATACTTTTCTTTCAGCCATTCCATTGCAGCTACAAAGGTTGAACCATTGTCTGTAACAATTTCTGTAAGACTCCCCCACCGGCAGATAATCTCTTCCCACAGCCACTGTCCAATAGTTCTACCTGTTTCTTTGCGCAAAGGCCTTCCTTCCATCCAACTCGTCAATGTACATCTTCCATGGACTAAATATTTACATCCATTAGATGGTGACATCATCATGGTATCCATATGCATGACCTGAAATATTGAAGGAGTCCGTGTTACAGTTGGTGGAATTTTTACTTTCACCTTCTGTCGGCTCTGACAAATATGACAAGTCCTCACATACTCATATACATCTTTTTCTAACTCAGGCCACCAAAATCTTTTACCAAGTAGAGACTTAGTAGCATAAAACATTTTGTGTCCCAAACTATCATGAGCAGCCTTCATCATGTGTGTCCTCTTCTCTCTGGAAACTACAAGAAGGTGCTTCCCATCTATACTTCTCTTATACAGCTTTCCATCTCTTAAGAAATAGTTTCTAGCAATGCGCATAAAATTTTTAAACCGAGTATCATTTGAATAACCCTTCGGTCTCTGACTTGTGTCTAATAACCAAATTCGGATTTCTTCAATGGTCCTATCAGTATTTATGGCATTTTTAGATCTATGTCTTTCTTCATATTCTAAGTCCTCAATCTTCTTCGGAGCTTCAGCAGGATAAGGTAATGAATCAATACTGCTGTTTAACATTTGTTGATATTCAACAGACTTTCTCAATGCCTTTTCTTGCTCTACTACTGTCCTCAGCTCTTCAACAAAACAATTTTCTGTCTCAGCTATTTCTCCACTCAAAGTATTCCAATAAGGAATCTCCTCTTCTATTACTTGCATGAAGCCACCTCGAGTATCAATTTTATCCATAAAGTCCTTGATTGCATAAGGCTCATCTGGGATACCTTCCTCTGGTGTCTCATACACTTCATCTCCTTTATTTCTTCTTCTTCTAGACAAACCATCAGATCCAATAAGATGGCCAGGAATATGCTCTAACTTGAAGTGGAACATGAGTATAGACTCAATCCACCTATTTATAGTAGCATTTGGCATCATATCCGGATGCTGAAGCATGCCTTTGATATACTTTGCATCTGTCTCAACTTTCAAATTTCTAACTCCGATGATGCGAATATTTCGCGTTCATCAGTAGAATCGTTCAAAGTACCGAATTCCAAAGTAGGAATATGTACTAGAGAGCTGAGACCAGCCCGAGTTGTCAGCTAACAAGCTAGACTGCTATGCATGCGGAGTACCGAAGTTGGATCATGTATCTGACTGGTATCACTAAGGTCATAAGAGTGATCCATGCTCGTCTAACTAAAGACGGCTCAGAGGAACTTGGCCCCCACTCTTACGAGTTGGTAGACCCACCTTATATCCACCAAGGACCTTTTAACGAGCTAGCACTTTGCTTCGTACCAAGGGCATGATGACTTAATGCAACACCGATGAACGGAACTTACTCCAGTGGTTTCGTATTGGCCTATGGATGCAGTCGTACTTTATGCGAACATGATAATAACCTGTTAACTCGGACAAGAGTTATACAGTATACGCCTATATGATGCTTTACTATGGAGAGTCTTGACTACGAGCTAGACTACTCAAATAATAAACGATCTCGCACTAGAGGTTGAGACGAAAGCTTGGAAGGAGTCAGACACAAGTCAGACTACCGTTCCGGAACTCGATGATTTTGAAACACTTAGATCAGAATAGATCTACCCGGATGCTGGATAAAGTGGAGTGCCGAATGGATATTTGAAGTTCACCCGACGATCGGAAGACTTGGATAAAAGATTGGAACGAGTTAGCCTTGCGATCGGTCCGCCCCATATGCTCATCCGCCAATTACCAATCGAACTATCGGACAAAATATAGCTAGTCACTACGTTGGAGGCTTCGGAAGAATAGGTTTAGGAAGTTCCCGAGTATTTCAGGAGATTCGAGGCGTTTCATCATTTTCTGGGATCTTGGACCTTTACCGAATATTTGTTATTTCTTTTCACATATATACCTTACATTAGCTAGTTAGACAACAGATAACACCCCGCGGACGAATTCACACCTTTTCCCGAGACTTGTATCTCACCCCATATACCCGAGCATAAGTCCCAGTGTGGCACTCAAAACCTATACCAGAGAATAAGTCCCTGTGAGGCACTCGAAACTATATACCAGAGATAAGTCCCTGTGAGGCACTCGAATCGCTCAGTTCTACCGGAGTGGGTGTCTGAGACGTGCGAAACAGAGAGAAAACTCCTGTGTAGCCATCTTATTCCGAAGAGGATAAAGATAGATAAGTTAGACACGGTCGATTGCCCTAGCTCCCGTTGTCCTTGTCGAAAGAAGTTCTATAAACGAGCCCAGGAAAGGTTGTGGTGAACTATCCTGTGTATATACCAAAGAAATAAGCCTAGCCTAGCTTCGAGGTCGATTGCCCTAGCTCCCTCGTTCTAGTTTGATTGAAATACGCCTCGTTGGGTCGATTGCCCTAGCTCCCCTTCGTTGTAAAACACCCCATCTATAAAATCCATACAAGGTCGATTGCCCTAGCTCCCTTGCTCCTGGTACTAGTTAGACACGGTCGATTGCCCTAGCTCCCGTTGTCCCTAGTGTTTGAGAAAGAAGTTTGAAGTACATACGAGGTCGATTGCCCTAGCTCCTTCGTCACTGTTGTAATAACATATAGTCTAGCTCGAGACGGTCGATTGCCCTAGCTCCCGTTCTCACTAGCACCAAAGAAAGAAGTCAGCCCACATCTATAAAACTATAAAAACATAAAACGCAGTCGAGCCCTAGCTCCTGTAAAAGAAATATAAAAAGCTAAAAGAACCCGCGGAACCTTTGACAACGCACCCTCGCACCCTTAATAAATATTTGATACGGCGGTACCATACGAACAAGTCTAACTAAGATTAGTCTTTGTTTTGTTTTGGTTGTGGTTTAGTGTAGATCACGCACACTGCGCATTATCTGGAGCCCACCGCGAGGGGTTCTAAGCTATAAAAACACTTGATAAAGGCCTACGAGCCGAAATAAAATCTTCGAAGTAGAAGAAACAAAATAGGCGATTCAATTTCGAAACGAACGACTCGCAATTCACAACGAGCCGGTCAAGTAGACGTTGAAGAGCTAGATCGACTCCTGTCTAACAACAGAAGAAGCATATCCGTGAACCCTTCGTCAGATAATCGAGGGCGAACTCGTAATAACAATAAAAGAAAAGCGACAGTAGAAGAGCCTGAAGGCCCATCTGTTGGAGCATACCCTATAACACCTACTAGACCGTCACAGTCGTTAGACTTAGACGATCCAGCAACACATAGACCCTTATCACCTTTAACCCCGATTGAAGAAATTCCTAACTCGGACAACGAGCAAGGAAGAAGTCCTTCTTCTATCTCCGCATCAAATCTCGAATATCGAAACCGAGATCCCTCCCCATCGTCACCGAATCCGTTTATTATCTCGTCTTGGTTTCAATCAGCTTTTCCACACATTCAGTTTTCGCCTCCTATCTCGTCTCAGTCCCGATCTCTTTCCAATTTCGTCAATCTCAATCTGTCTAACTCGAATAATCCTCAAAACATGCCACCAGCAATGAATAACGCAAATAACCTTGGACCTAACGGTCTACCTGCCATCTCGGCTATCGCTAAAGCCCAGATCGAGGCTGCAAAGGACCACCTACCAAAGATGTATAGAAGTCCTCCGATCCTTGATATTTCGGATCCTTTATCGGCCATTCAATGGTTGGATGCAGCGGAAACGATCTTCCAGGCAAATGGAATTTCGGAATCCGAGGCGAAGATTAGCCTAGCTCTACAGTGGTCGACGTACCCTACGAGAGAAGTGCTTAAACATTTGGCTAGCGTACAGCAGCCTAACTATGATAAGTTCCGAGAGGAACTAGAGAACTTATTCCCTGGCGTCGTACAAGACCCTAGAGGATCGATGAATCAATTAAAAGCGGTGATTGAGCACTTAGAGCCAATCACTTTGCTAGATAAAGGCAAACTTCGTCTGTACAATGTTATGTTCAGGGCGGTAACGCGCAGTGCGTGGG